>NW_021035962.1:0-16772 GCF_004153795.1 Camellia sinensis
CTTGTACATACCAAAATTATATTCATGTTTGCTCACACTCTGCCCCATGTGACAATGTGTGAAACTTAAAAGAGCAAAAGAACACTATCACAAAAAACACAAGGAAAAAAAAAGAAAAAAGAAAAAAAAGAAAAAAAAAAAGAACATAATGACAACATGGTCAATAATTTAATACCCATATTTCTCCATTTTTTCCTTTTTTCATAAATATATTTTTTACAAATAGTATTGAAGTTTTTTTTCCCCTATATTGTTGCTCTTCTAACGTGGTTCAATAGGATAGTATTTACTTCCTGATTGAAGTAATTAGATACATATGTATTGTATGTGAACTATTAAATGAATCTGTTTAAATCCAAATAGATAAATTTCAAACATGTAATTGAAATTCCCTAGGGTGAAATTCAAACATGTAATTAGATATATTTTTTTAAGTAAACAGATTCAAGGGGGTGAAGAATGCTGTGAGGTCCCATTCTGGGTGAAGAATGCTGCGGAGATGGATTAGATTATAAGGGGATGAAGCCCTTGGTGAAGTCAGTTGTCCCCTTTTTTGGCTGTCCTTTTGTTTTTGCTTTTTTGTGCTTGTTTTGATGCTTTTTTCTTTTCCTATCCTTTTCCTTTTATTTTGTTTTCTTTTGCTGCCCTTGTCATTGTTTTAAATTTAGTTTCAAGTCCGATTGATGCTCCTTTCTATATAAAATTTCTATTTTGCACCTGAACATTTGGTGGTTGTCTTATCCCCAATTCTATATGTTGGCTTCTAACAAAATTTTGTTATGCTTTAGTTATTTACTGCTAAGTTATTACGTTTTATTATGTCATATTACAGATATGATCCTAGGACGTCCTTCCAAACATTGTCCATCAATGTCTAGATCAGATGTGCCTTTATCATCTAAAGATACTTCTCATACAGAGTGAAATATAGGTAAGTTGCAATAATGAAGTATAAAATTTTATGTAGTCATCATATTTTAAGGTGTTTCATATGTTGCCTTCTAACAAAATTTCGTGGTTTTATCAGGTGATAATAGATGGGTTCGTGGTCAGACTTGAGGAAAGAATACTTCGAAAATTATGGCCAACAATGGTGGCCAAAAACTACTTGTTGAGGTGCTTACAAATAAAGGATGTGCAATAGTATGTAATTCCACTAAGTTGGCAAATGAGCTTGATGCAGAGATTCGATTGAGGGCACCGTTGCAGGGAGTGACATGTTGGGGTGAGATTCCTAAACCAATTAGAGAGGCAATCATATAGACTGCTCGAGTATTTGCATATGATTCCTTCATATAAGTAGGTTAATAAATAGAGGTTATCTTCTTTATGACTGTCCCGTAATTCAAAAATTTATGGGCAACCATTCACTATGTGCCACATAAGTCAATTGGTGAGTGGCTGTGTAATGAGTCGAGTGGAGTCAAATTCAATTCGTACTTTCTTTTTTGGTCTAGTTTGGTAATTATCTTAGTATATTTGTGGGTTCGTGTCTTGGTTAGAGTTGGATTGGTACGAGTTTTCAAATCGTTTAATTGTGTAATTATTATTATGGTTGTGATGTTATGGATCATTCTATATAAATGGTGAAAACAAATTATGTTACTTTTTGATTTCGACTTTTTGGGATCTACTCAGTAATGTTTTTGGTTTTAGTTATTAGATCTGTATATGAATTTAATCTTTGGGTTTTATATGATTAGCCCATGTGGCTCATCTATCTATCTACCTATCTACCTATCTATCAATATAAAATTTAATATCCTAATCTGAATTTTCTAAATTTTTTATTAAAAAAAAAAAAACCCTCAGCATTTATTGATTTAGTCAAAATCTCCTAATCAGCATTTATTGACTTTTTTCAATCCACATGTCTTTCCACATAATCTCCTAATCAGCATTTATTGACTTTTTTCAATCCACATGTCTTTCCACATGACTACATTTATTGATTTGGTCAAAATCTCATGATCAGTATTTAAAATCCTCTCATTCAAATAATTATAGATATAACCCATGCATAATTACTGCGGTACCCTTTTCAACTTCTCCCATACACTATGGTTAATGTTAAGATTGTTAAATTATTTTTATAAAAAATCTTAAAAAACATAATTTATATATTAAAAAAAAATCTAAAACAAATATAAATATCTATAATTATCCTGTGCACAGCACGGATCATAGGCTAGTATGTTATATAAGGAAAAGAAGCTTTTAGTGAGATGAGCTAAGAGAGCTCTAAGGGCTCAATCCAAATTTCTTGATTTTTTAATTTTAAAAAATAATTAATAGATCACACACTAATATTTTTTTTAAACAAGAAATGTATTTTTTATTCTTAAAATCATTCCTTTTTTACCATCAAATAATGAAGGAGTTTTTAAATTAAGAAAAAATGATTAATAAATCATACACTCAAAAAAGGAGTTTTTCAATTAAAAAAATTAATACATTACGCTAAAAAATATTTCATCGTAAAATATTTTCTATTAAAATATTTTAAATTCTTCACCATAAAGTGATAATTTATATAATTAATGAGCTAACTCGAAAATATTTCACCGTAAAATATTTTAAATTCTTCACCATAAAGTATAAAAATAATTTATATAATTAATGAGCTAAGAGAGCTCTAAGGGCTCAATCCAAATTTCTTGATTTTTCAATTTAAAAAAATAATTAACAGATCACACACTAATATTTTTTTTAAACAAAAAATGTATTTTTATTCTTAAAATCATTCCTTTTTTACCATCAAATAATGAAGGAGTTTTCTAATTAAGAAAAAATGATTAATCAATCATCCACTCAAGAAAGGAGTTTTTAATTTTTCACCATAAAGTATAAAAATAATTTATATAATTAATGAGCTAAGAGAGCACTAAGGGCTCAATCCAAATTTATTGATTTTTCAATTTAAAAAAGCAATTAATAGATCACACACTAATATTTTTTTTTAAACAAAAAATATATTTTTTATTCTTAAAATCATTCCTTTTTTACCATCAAATAATGAAGGAGTTTTCTAATTAAGAAAAAATGATTAATAAATCATCCACTCAAGAAAGGAGTTTTTCCAATTAAAAAAATTAATACATTACACTTGAAAATATTTCATTGTAAAATATTTTCTATTAAAATATTTTAAATTCTTCACCATAAAGTGTAAAAATAATTTATATAATTAATGAGCTAAGAGAGCTCTAAGGGCTCAATCCAAATTTCTTTATTTTTCAATTTAAAAAAATAATTAATAAATAACACACTAATTTTTTTTTTAAAACAAAAAACGTATTTTTTATTCTTAAAATCATTCTTTTTTTACCATCAAATAACGATGGAGTTTTCTAATTAAGAAGAAATGATTAATAAATCAAAAACTCAACAAAGGGGTTTTCAATTAAAAAAATTAATACATTACACTCAAAAAAAAAAAAAAAAAAAAAAAAATAGCAAGTTCGCCCGTGCTCATGTTCACTCACGGGCTCAGTTCACTAGTACACACATATATAGATCACACCGATTGATTGTCTACATTCGCTTCATCATCATTTCAAAAGGGTTAGGGTTGGTTCTCTCTCTACTCCGGCGAAAAATGCCGCCTCAATCTTCAGGTAATGTTCTTAGTTGATTTTCACTGCTTTGATCTGCAATACTTTTTTTCTTCTTCACTTCATCTTGATCTGGACTGGATCCTCAGGTTCAATATTTCGATTATCGTTTTTTTTTTATTACTTATAAACACTATTTTAATTAGTATATATCATTTAACCTCTGGATCTAGACCATAGACCAGAGACCAGAGTAAATGCTTTCATATTTTTTTCTCCCTAAATCCAAAGTAAATCCTTTTCTACTTCTTTCATCTGTAATAAAATAGGTTTATTTGGAAGTATTGGTGATGGCATGAGTGGAGTCGGAAAAAAAATTAAAATAAGGTATTCTTTACTTCTCTTCCTGCATATGTTATTTATTATTTAATTAGATACAATATTTTCAAATATGTAGTTTACTGTATAGTTTCCGTTTTAATTGTTCGGTATATAGCTGCTCTATCTGATGATGATGATGATGATGCATATTTAGCTTGCATGAAACATTGTTCTTTGGAAACATTTAAAAGTTCTTTGATTTATTTGGTAATGTGTATTTTATTTAGGGAAATTTTTTTTAAGGTCCCTAACAATAATACTAATAATAATAATAATTTAGAGGATAGAGGACACTAAAAAAATAGTAAGATACTTAAGGTCTCTTGTAGACGTCCCCGAACGTCCCGGGAGGAACGAGGTCTCCGTTCCGTTCGATATTGGGCTCACTACAGCTCAGGACTCTCAAATTTGTCACGGTTCTAAGTTTGAACCAAAGAGTCCAAATCCGGCAAATCGTTTTGAGAAAACAGATTTTGAAAGAAGTGCCAAACATGGACTGCTTTGCCAGATACAGAGTCGCCACCTAAACGTTTTATTTTGGGGAAATTTAGGAAACCCTGACTCGTTTGCCTAAGGCCACGTGTCCGTCATCACCAAAGTTGCCTCGGCTCGGGAACTTGGGTACGATTGGGGAAGGTCACTTCGTGAGCACACCCACTCGCCCGATCAAAGATCGGCCTCTACTAACCATAATATCTATTTTTGAAGACATTATATGTTCTTATTCCGGTTGTTAGCCTAGATTACTATGTGATGCGCACAGCATACAAGTATAGACTGGATCGCCTGAATTGGAACAAAACATTTCATGTTTGTTTGTTTGAAAATAGTTTGATGGTGCTACTCGCAAGTAGGCTAAGACATGGATTTGCCACCCTCAAGTGGGCTTAGAAAACATGATTTTGCCACTATCTAGTGGGTTTAAAACACACATTTGATGAATTGTTCCAATTCAAATAACCCAACCTTCACCCACAGGCATTCAGGCAGTTATATCACATAAGCATATGGCCTCATGGTAAGCATGCTATTCATGGCAGTCACTCACACGCATGCAAGGATGCTAAAGCATAAAAACTTACCGAATACTCCAAGCCAAAACAGAAGCTATGTTAGAAATCCATGCATGATCCTAACTATACAGAAATGCCTAATGCAACACATGCAAAAATGCAACTAAGATAGGCTCGGCTATTCTAAACATGACACATGTAATGCTACAGCTAACATGTATTCAACTTGGAATTGAAAATACAATGCAGTTAGTATGATGCGCTGAGCCCGGTGCATGCAAGACAGATGAATGAATGCAAACATGCTATCATACTGTATGCGAATTGAAACATGCTCTAATCTAACCATCATAAGTAGGTAAATAAAAGGGAGAAAGACGTGGGGTTGGAAGACATACATCACACGCACGCACACTTATTCCAATATTGCCCTCGCGCAGAGGGTCCGAATAAAATAATATACAGTCCCAAATAAATAGTACCGCCCAAATAAATAATACAGTTCAAATATGTACAGAATCCAAATTAAATAACGAATTTAACTAGGAAAGCAGTAAACTAGCATGCAAGCTAGGGCTAGGACTGCCTCGACTCTGTTCCGAATGATGGATAATGCATGCTCGGGTTGCTTGCACGGAAATCCACTGCGATGCCCTAATTAGCCTCTGTTTGAGAGAGATAGGCACCTCATTTTCACATCTACCGGCATCCTAGTGAGTGTGGCTTGAGGCTCTCTCCATGTTGGTATAAGCCCATATCAATGTTTCTGTCATTGCATCGCATTTTTGCCATCGCCTCGGTTTGCGTGCCCAGTGCACGCATTTCGAGGCTACCTCATTTTCATCTACCGGCATCCTATTGTGAGTGTGGCTGAGGGCTCTCTCTCATGTTGGTATAAGCCCATATCATGTTTCATGTCATTGGTTCGCATTTCTGCCTATCGCCTCGGTTTTGCGTGCCCCGTGTGCACGCATTTCGAGCACTTCATTTTCATCCACCGGCCTCTTATGTGAGTAGCGGCTGAGGCTCTCTCATGTTAGTGTAAGCCCATGTTACATTTCTATGTCATTTGCATTGCGTATGCCATCGCCTCGGTTTGCGTGCCCGTGTGCACGCATTTCGAGAACATCTCATTTTTCACAGCATAGTGCATACTAGGTTGTATCTTAGATCGCATTCATGTATTTTCTCTCGTTTTGCGTGCCCGTGTGCACGCATTTTGAGGCATCTCATTTTCATAGCTTTGTGCATGTTAGGATTGTATCTTAGTTGCATTCATGCATGTCATGCATATTGCATGTGTTCGGAATAGGAGTTAGCGGCACGGGAAACGAGGTACTTCCGTACTTCCGAGTGACGGAAGTGTCTCAATTCCCAGTCACCGACACTCCGAATTATCATGATGGAGTTAGGTTTTGTTGTTTTTCATTGCATTCATTCTATATTGAGTTGCATTTCGACTCCTCGCCATCATGCCTCGATATGCGTGATTGGTGGCACGAGATCGAGCATGCATATATTTTGTGAAATACATTGCTATGCCTTTCCTGCTCTCTGTTCAGCAAAACGAAGAATTAGCAACTTTGGGCCTTGGCACGCATTCAAGCATCAATGAAACAGAGGCTAATTGGGGGCATCGCGTGGATTTCCGCGCAACACACCGGACATGCATATCCATCAGAACAAGGCAGTCCCTGGCTTGCATGCAGTTTTATTTATTTTCTTAGTTTAAATTTGTTAATAATTAGGATTTTTGTATATTTGGACTGTAATATTTTATTGGGACTGTAATATTCGGACTGTATATTTATTTGGACCCTCTGCGCGAGGGTAAACTGTAATAAGTGTGGTGGTGTGTGGTATGTCTTCCAACCCCACGTCTTTCTCCCCTTTTATTTACCCGCTTATGATGGTTAGATTAGGGCATATTTAAATTAGCATACAGTATGATAGCATGTTTGCATTCATTCATCTGTTTGCATGCACCGGGCTCGGCGCATCATACTAACTGCATTGTATTTTCAATTTCAAGTTGAATATGATAGTTGTAAGCATTCATATGCCATGTTAAGAATAGCCGAGCCTGCTATAGTTGCATTTTTGCATGTGTTGCATTAGGCATTTTTGTATACTTAGGATCATGCATGATTTCTAACTATTTCTGTTTTGGCTTGGAGTACTCGGTAAGTTTTATGCTTTAGCATCCTTGCATGCGTGTGAGTGACTGCCATGAATAGCATGCTTACCATGAGGCTAATTGCTTATGTGATATATCTGCCTGAATGCCTGTGGGTGAAGGTTGGGTTATTTAATTGGAATAAATCATCAAATGTTTCAAAGCCTACTGCGGGGTAGGCAAATGCCATTTTCAAAAAGCGAACATGAAATGTTTTGTTCCAATTCAGGCGACTCGTCTATACTTGTATGCTGTGCGCATCACATAGTAACCTAGGCTAATACCGGAATAAGAACCACAATGTTTTCAAAATAGATATCATGGTTAGTAGAGGCCGATCTTTACTCGGGCGAGCGGGGGTGCTCACGAAGTGACCTTCCCCAATCGTACCCAAGTTCCCTGAGCCGAGGCAACTTTGGTGATGAGGACACGTGGCCTTGGCACGAGTCAGGGTTCCTAAATTTCCCAAAATAAAATATTTAAGTGGCGACTCTGTATCTGGCAAAGCAGTCCATGTTTGGCACTTCTTTCAAAAAAATCTGTTTTCTCAAAACGATTTGCCGGATTTGGACTCTTTGTTCAGACTTAGAACCGTGACAAAAGTCGAGTCCGAGCTGTGGCGAGGTCCCCCGCGGGCTTGTTACACATTCTCATGAGCATACTTACATTTTTATGCACATTTCTTGATATTGGCATACCTTTATGCCTTGAGCATGCGTTGTCACGCATGTTCCACTCTTGCATTGCGATGCATTCACTCACGGCACTGCGTGTGTCAAACTTTCAGAATCACATTAAATACATGTTGTTAGCATGATTGTGCTTGTTGAATTTCTCTCTTTTGCAGGCACGATATTTGTATGTACGGTCATTTGAGGCTGGTGCGACCAGACGAATCGCGCAGGTATCGTATCTTCTCCGTGTGAAACGTGGCGAGAATTGAATAATCCTCCGCATTCTAACTGCATGAATGTAGTTGTTGCTTTGCATTCTTGCTTAAAACTGTTGCATCTATTTGCGAATACTTGCTCATTACAGCTTACTGCATTTTGCATGATCATTGAATTACTTCCGGCTCTGTGCATATCGTTTTGCATTTTGCCCCCTCGCCTGCGGGCATGCCTGCGGGCACATCCTCTGTTTATCTTGTAACGTTTGTCTAAGTCTCGGCCTTGTCAAAAATGGTCGTTTCTGGGCTTTGACATTCACTCCCGTCACTTATGACTTCCGAATTCTGTCAAAGAGGGGCAACTGTAGACACCCCATTTTTGACCGACCTTAAGACTCA
Source organism: Camellia sinensis (assembly GCF_004153795.1). Taxonomy (NCBI): domain Eukaryota; kingdom Viridiplantae; phylum Streptophyta; class Magnoliopsida; order Ericales; family Theaceae; genus Camellia; species Camellia sinensis. The sequence goes on from NW_021035962.1 coordinate 8,413, forward strand.
GACGTCACCAGTTGAGCGCTGATGATGTTGCATAATGTGCTCGTTCAGAAGTTTCAGAGTCGCGGCCATGAGCCCACCTCCGAATTTCCGAACCCTCTTCTGTGCCTTGTCTCGGTTTGCGAACCAGACTCGGTTTTCTCTGTTTCTTTTCTTGAGGGAGGGAGAAGGTCCGTAGACCATCTCTCAGTGGCCGTGGGCTAACATTTTGTGGCCACAAGGCCATTTCCCCATTTCGGAGTCCGGTTTTCCGATTTTTCGGGACCGTTGGCCGTGTGCCTTCGGTTCGGGACTGCCTAACCATTCTCCGTTTGTTCTGAATTTTTGGCATACTTCCTTCTACTCCCTTTTGAGGGAACACTGAGGTCTGAGAGACCCACTTCGTGGGTCGAATACCACTTTCGGTGCTTAATAGGCAGTTTTCGGGGCTCGGAACTGCGGTTTGGCCCCCAGAGCATTCGTTTTGCACATCGATTTTTGTTCATTTTTGGCAGGTACCTCTCTGTTTTTATCACCAGAGAAGGCCGTAGAAGGGTGTGAGGCCAGCAATTGTTTCACAACAACCAGTTTTTGCTCCTCCGGCGCCCTCCGACGCCCGTTTTTCTCGCTTCCGAGCTAATGTTGAACACCCTTGGGCCACTTTCCTTGAATTTTGAACACCATACTTGTGATGTACACACGTGGGAGGACCCTAAAAGTTGGTGGCCGGCCACTAATTCCATTTGACCTTTTGAACCCCTCCTCCGAGCCAATGTTGAACACCCTTGGGCCACTTTCTTGAATTTGAACCACATATTTGTGATGTACACACTTGGGAGGATCCTAAAAGTTGGTGGCCGGCCACTAATGTCACTGACCCTTTTGAACCCCTCCTAAAAATGGCTTGTTGTCCCTCCTGTTTTATAATTGCCAATTTTTTGAACCATAGGTTGTGATGTACACACACATGGGAGGACCCTAAAAAGTGGTGGCCGGCCATTATTCAACTTGACCCTTTTGACCCCTAGCCGGTCGGCTAGGGGTGGTGGTCGGCCGCCACCTTCAAGTCCAAAAACTAGCCGGCCATGATCCTCACAAATCACACTTTACCAGCTGTATAGCTTTATCCCCCAGAAAATATCTGTATCCGGGGAATATTTTTTGGGAAAACTTACCTCCTTTTCCCCCACCTTTACACCCTCTTTTTGTTCCTTATAACCAGCTGCAAGCCTTTGTATGAGGGGTTAGAAAAATTGTCTTCAAGTCTTGCATCCAAATCTCCTCTATCTCTCTCATTTTCTCAAAAACATCCAAGTTCTACACCTCATTTCTTCATCACAACCAAGCACCACCACCACCACTCCATTTCCAGCAGCAAGGGGGCTTCTCAGAGGCTAAAGGTGCTGCAACTTGGTCCAAGAAGCAACCAAAGAGTGGTCTAACAAGGGTGAGTTGCCATTTCCCCTTTTTTAAGCTTATTTTTGCAACATTTCTAGCCATATATGCTTTTTGCTTTGAGCTCCGGCCATTAACTGAAAGTGGCCTTCTTTTGAGCTCTTTTTCACTTTTTCTTAAGGGCTCAACCTTGTTTGAGACCCCCATCTTGCACTTGCTTCAATGTCTTCCTTAAATGCTTATTTTCTTGCTGCTTTGGCAGCCTATTATGCTTCGGTTTTTAGTCTTTTTACAGTACTAAAATAGTCTTATTTTGGTCCATTCTTCATGTTTTATTAAGGGCCTTTCATGGTTTGGGACCTCCAATAATGCTACTTCATGTTTTTATCCCTCCTTGGTCCCCCTTTCTTGCATGCTTTGGCAGCCCATTATGCTTTCATTTTTGGGCATTTTACAGAACTAAAAAACAGGCTTATTTTGAGGCCCCTCTTCAACATTGAATAAGGCTCAACACTGTTTGGGACTCCATGCTACACTTGCCTTTATATTCCTCTTTGGTTCCCCATTTTTGCATGTTTTGGCATCGCCCCCTGCATCATAGTACTTGTCTGTTCGTGTTTGTTTTTTGGCCCTTTTTTTGGACAAGTACTTGTTTTAAAATAGCCTTATTTGGTGGACATTCTTCTCATTAATTCTTAAGGCGGTTCTTTTGGCCGTTTTGAATGGAAATTTTGTATTACTTTGTGTCTATAGCCTCTCTTGATGCAGGAATCGATGTCTTCGCATTGCGATTTATCTAAGCGATGTTTATGTATACTGATTTTTGGGGTTTTTTAACAGTTCTGAAATAGTCATAAAATAATTTTTTGTCCTTCTCAATGCCCTTGTAAAAAGAGGGAATTTTCTTGCAGTTTAAGGAGAGATCCGTTGTCAAAACCACGTAAATGACCTGCAATTATGGACCACGTCCTATAAATTTGAGCAGCTACCATTTTTCTTTGCAATAAGTAGCTCTTAGCCATAATATGTTGTTTTTAGGGGTTAGTAATTATATACAAGGGTTCCCTGTAGACAGTAAGAGAACTTCGAATATTTTATTAGGTCTTGTCCAAAACAAACATTGCAAACACTTTATCAGTGTTTGGAAAGGGCCCCTCAACTTTAAAACGTAGGGAGATTAATTAAATCTAGTGAGGTTGGAAACTTCGAGGCAAAGTAGCTTACGACTGATGGAGTGTTAGGTCCCGAAACCAAGTTGTTTAGCCCTTTGAGTTCATCGAACTGGCATTTTGAAGGTATGCCGGGCTCAATAGCTGTTTTTACGGTTATCTCTGCTTAATGATAATTTGCTGCCTCAAGAATATGGGATACCAAATAGCAAGTATTATGAAGTTACTGAAGAGACTAGTCGCAAACGTATAGAACCAAAGTTTATATATGGGGAAGCGCTGCAAGTGATGCGTGATTCTGATCTATATTACATTCACTGAAGTAGGGGCTACCATAAAGTGAGGTGGATGCTTTGTATGCTGTACTGTTCATCCCATAACCTCATATGTGCGCAAAGGCCCTTATAATAAACATTTGAGAATGCGCACAATTTCAAGGGAGAAGAATAATGAATCATATTCTTTCTGGAGTGTACTGTAGAGTAGACTAAAAACCGAAAAGTTTCATAACTCGGCTGCCAGCCTCATTTTTGGGGGCTTAGTTTTCCCTCGCCTACACCACCAAATCAGCATTTAAAGGAAGACATTGACAGGCAAAGTGTGTCAAGCATCGGCGAGGGTCTCAACAAGCTGAAAGCCCTTTTAATAAAAAATGTGAAAAAGAGCCTCAAAAGAAGGCCATCCTTTTCGTTATATGGCCTGGAGCTCGAAATGAACCAAAAATCAAAGCATATTAAATATCGGCTAAGAAATGTTTGCAAATATACTTAAAATGATGTGGGAATGACATGGCAAACTCACCCTTGTTAGACAACTGCTCTGCGTATGACTTTCTTGGATCAATCGTTAGTCAGCGACCTTTCAATGTGCCCTCATGAGAAGCCTCCCTTTGCTTATGCCAGCTGCTTGCCTCGATTGGGACAGAGTTGCGCGAGCTGGTGTGTGGTGGTGCGTTGGTGCATCTGCATGTTTTGTTACAGAGGGCAAACAATGAGGTGTAGAACTTTGGTACTGAATTTTTGTCACGAATACAATAGAAGAAGATCAGCAGGAGCATTCTGATGCAAGACTTGAGATCAATTTCATAACTCCCTCTAATTCATGTTGAAGTAGCAGGCTGCTTGACAGCTGGCTCTCGTGTATCAAGGAAGAATATAAGGGTTGTAGAAGGATAGTAGGAGAAAGGAGGTAAGTTTTCGTTCCCCATAAAATAGTTCCTCCGCGGATACAGACTATTATTCTGGCTGGGAATAAGCTAATATATAATTGGCCACGTCTTCACAGTGTGACTTTCATGTTGGCGAATTGTCATAGCTATGGCACGTGGCCCTGTTTTTGGCGACCTTGTAAGCAGTGTTTGGGCCGTGCCCGTGAGTGCACCGCACTTCTCGAGGCCTCCATTTCATCTCATACCCGGCGCACCGGTTAGGGGTTCAATAGAGGTTTTGATGTGCGGGCTAATTGTTGGAGCGCTTGTGTTCTCTCCCATATTGGTGTTATCGTTGTTTCAGGCGAGGAGTTTTGTGGAAGGGTTGGGTCCTGGTGCTTGTGGCGAGAGCTGTTTTTGTTACGAGTTTGGTATCTTATATGTTGTTGTTGAGTGGAGGTAGTTGCCTCGGAGGGGTTCCGGGAGAGTGCGGCATTGGTTCGTCTGTCTAGTTTGTTGCAATTCCGTGAGGTGTTATCTTTGCGGAGGGGGACGGGCCGGGCGGTTTTGTTGACTTGGTTCACTTTCGGCCGTCCACGGACTGCATTCGAGCCGTTGCCGGGGACGAGAAGCCGACTGCTATTTAAGCAGAGAGTGGTCGCCACGGTGGGTCTCTGACTGTTCCCGTCAGGGGTGAGGGGTCCACCTCCCCGGAGAATGTTACGGACTACCGTCGAGAGTGCACCCCGCGCCTGAACACACTGGCACAACTTGCTCCGTGGACCTGGCGTGGCCCCCTGTACCCGCCACCTTGGAGCTGGTCTCCGGGCTCTCCCGCAGCAGGACACCGGTCGTTCGCGCACACGCCAAGGCACAGAAGGGGTTCAGGAATTCGAAAGGTAGGGGTCATGGCGCGTAACTTTGACCTCGCGCACGAGTGCACTGCCACACAGAGGACATCGACTGTGAGTGAGTTCAGTGGTCAAAATGGGGTGTCATTCCCTCTTTGACAATGGAAGTCATAAAGTGACGGGAGTGAATGTAAAGCCCGAAACGCCCTTTTTGCAAGGGAAGATTAGACAAACGAAGATAACAGGATGTGCGCGCGGTTGCCACAGCGAGGAGGCAAATGCAAACGATGACAGACCGGATAATTCAATATATACAAATGCAGATAGCGCTAGTAATGAAGCAAGTATTCGCAATATAGATGAACAGTTTTAAGCAAGCAAAAGCAACAACTGACATTGCAATGCAGTTAAGAAATGCGGGAGATTATCAATTCTCACGCACGTTATCACCGGATGAGATACGATTACTGAGATTCTCTTTCCGCATAGCCTCAAATGACCGTACATACTAAATCGTGTAACTAAAGAGAGAAATTCAAACAAGCATCAGTCATGCTACAACAATGTATGTTATGGATTCTGAAGTTTGACCACGCGTGCCGGTGAGTGAATGCATCGCAATGCAAGAGTGGAACATGCGTGACAACTGCATGCTCAAGCATAAAGGTATGCCAATTCAAGAAATGTGCATTAAAAATGTAAGTATGCTCATCGGAATGTGGTAACCAAGCCGCGGGGGCCTCAGCCACAGCTCGGACTCTCGACTTTTTTATTTTGGGTCGGTTCGACTGGTTGCCTTGAAGGAGTCTGCAATCAAAAGAGTCCCTCATCAATTCCGGCAATTAATCGTATTTATTGAAGAAAACAGATTTTTTGAAAAAGATCCAAACATGAGGATCCCTATGCTTTGCAGATACGCAGTAGTCGCGACTATTAATACTTTAATTTTTGGGATATTTTGGAACACCATTCTACTTCGGTGCCAGCCCCACGTGTCCCGTCATCACTCCCTCATGTTTTGCATTGCGTATTCGGCCCATCGGTGGGATGTACATGGGGAAGTTACTCTAGTCCGGATTTGCGCTCTCGCCCCGGTATGATGACGTGCACGCATCCATACTAAACGTGCACGATTTTATTTCGAGTAAAACAATTGGTGGTTCTTTTTCATCCGGTTATTTCAATGCCGGCTACCATGCTTGAGTTTATGTCGATTTGTGGCTGAGTGCTGATCTCTCATGTTTCGTGGTAAGCCCACCTACACCTATAATTACGACATCATGCATCATAATTTGCGAATTGCATTTCTGTGATCATTTTTCTCGATTATTTGATGGTTGCGGGTCGCCTTGCAAAATTCGGTGAAACAAGTGCATCTGTCAACTACGATTGTCGCGAGCATCTTCTTTTTTTTACAGCATTAGGTGCATAACTGGTATGGTTTGTATTGTTAGACTATTCGCAACATTCTGTCATCTGTTCCAGGGTCTAGGGATTTGCGTGCCCCTCTTGGTAACATTTGATGATTTATGTTGCACCCAATTTAGCAATTTGCGAGGCATCCTCATCGATACTCTCTATTAGCAACTTGCCTGTAAAAGTTAGGGGCAATTCCCAGAGCCTAGAATAATATTATCGCATCTATTACATGCATGAGCATGCAAATTTGCAATCGAGTGTTTTGGGATAGCCAGTTTAGCAACGGACACTGGGGGAACGAGGTACGTTTCGTATTCCGAGTGACGGAACGTGTCTCAATTCCCTATCCACCGATATCTGTACTTCATCCATGATGGAGGTTAGGTTTCTTGTTGTTGTTCTCATACTGCATTTATTCTATATTTGAGTTGTGCCAGAGTGTTGAATTTCCCTCGTAACTACCATACCGCCCATGCATGCGTCGGTAGGAATGCGTTATTTAAAAGTGCACGCGAGTGGTATAGAACGATATACCGGCATGCATATAGAAAATAGTTCACATCTTGCTATGTCCCACCGTTCTCCTTGTCATCTAATGTTGTATATTTCATCGTTCAAAGATGATAGAAACAGTGCAACCTTTATTCACATGGGCAACTTGAGCACATGGCCGATTTGTCAAAAGACCATTATGGACTGCTCGAAGACTGCAGCGTAAAGTTGCCTTGTGGAGGGTCGGACATATGAGTTTACACTCGTGTGGACTTTAACCGCGCGAATGACATTAACCGGACATGCCATCTTCCTATTCAGTTGAAATTGAAGAGCAAGGCAGTCCGCTGAATGGCCTATTGCACGCCAGCTTTAAGCTTTGCTATGATTGAGAGTTATGATTGATCGTAACCGTTAGGAAATTCGGTAATACCTTATTTGGGGACCTGCTAATATGCATAAATCATGATGATGAGATGCTGTAATTAGCATCCTATTTATCTTACGGGACTGTACTATTTAGCTTCGACTCCTACTTGTGAGCGATGTAGGTGCTATAAATCTGTATTATAAGATGTGGCGTTATGGCCGCTGTCTGTATGTATGTTTCATTCCACTCCATACGACTGTCTCAGTCGCCTAATTTATTTACAGCGTATAATGATGTTGGATGGGAGGGCAAGTTATTTTGCGAATATAGCAAAGCCGTTATGATAGAGTATTGCATTCATACTATTTCTTTCGGAATGGTCTGATCGCGCGCTCGGCGCACTCTATACTGAGGAGCGATTTGTATTGTAATTGCGCAAGTCTGAATTACACAGTTATGCTGTAACATCTCTATTTCCATGCGTTTATGTAATAGCACGAGTGCCGATGATCGCATAAGAAAGTAATTGCAATTTTTTGCACATGAAGTGTTCTCGACATATTAGGCATTCATGCTCATATCTATTAAATCACATGTATCTCTATGAAATCAATAAGATTAAAATCTCAAAGGTAAGTGCTACACAGCTCTAGGGACGTTTCGGTCGTTTGTAGAGCACGGTGAGTTTTATGCTTTAGCATCCTTGCATGCGTGTGAGTGACTGCCATGAATAGCATGCTTGCTATGGAGGCTATTTGCTTATGTGATATAAATCTGCCTAATGCCTCTGGGTGAAGGTTGGGTTAGTTGGATTGAATAAATCATCAACTGTTGTTTTAAGCCCACTAGATAGTGGCAAAACCATCTTTTCTAAACTCACTCGGGTGGCAAAATCTGCATTTTAAGCCTACTGCGAGTAGCAAACCATCTTTCAAATAAACAAGCATGAAATGTTTTGTTTCAATCGGGCGACCCAGTCTATACTTATATGCTGTGTGCATCACATAGTAACCTAGGCTAATAACCAGATAAGGAACACACAAAGTTTTCAAAAATAGATATCATGGTTAGTAGAGGCCGATCTTTGATCGGGCGAGCGGGGTGCTCACGAAGTGACCTTCCCCAATCGTACCCAAGTTCCCGAGCCGAGGCAACTTTGGTGATGACGGACACGTGGCCTTTGGCACCGAGTCAGGGTTTCCTAAATTTCCCATTAAAAAACATTTAGGTGGCAACTCTGTATCTGGCAAAGCAGTCCATGTTTGGCACTTCTTTTCAAAAATCTGTTTCTCAAACGATTTGTCGGATTTGGACTCTTTGGTTCAGATTTAGAACCGTGACAAATTTGGAGAGTCCTGAGCTGTAGTGACCCCAAATGAACGGAACGGGAGCTCGTTCCTCCCGGGGCGTTCGGGGACGTCTACAGAGGCATGCATACATTTGTAAAAATACATTGCCATGCCCTTTTCCTGCTCTCTGTTGCAGCAAATCAAGAATCAGTAGCCTTTCAAAGGCCTTGCACAGCATCCGCATCAATCGCA
>NW_021035968.1:0-15300 GCF_004153795.1 Camellia sinensis
TGAAGTAACTGACATGCTTTCTCCTTGTACCTAGCACTTAATAGTTTGAGCTTTGCCACACCATGAGCTCTATCTAGCGGAGTTTCATCCCACCAACGCCTAAATGTACTTCTCGCAATGCGAACTGAGTTACTGATACCGGTTTAGAGGGCTTTACATCCCACTATAAGAAATCTCTAAACCCTGGCAACTAGGACTGCCTAAGGCATGGTAGAATACAGCACAAACCAACCCGCATTACTCTCCAACGCAATCCATCTAACCAAAAATGTCGATTAAAATGCGTCATAAACGCAGTACACATATGGGGCTATCATAAATGATGCAATACACATGGACCTCATCAATACTTGAAACAGTATTATGATGGTATTCTATCATCGTCATAGTTCCTAACTCTCAATTCCCATTGATTAGTTTCAGTTTTCCTAATCTCATGCATTGTCTACAACAATCAACCGACTATCCTCCACCGATAGCCCAAAGCAGTTTTTCTAAACAGAAAATAAATGCACAATGGATATTCAATCAACATTACAATTCCTCATTTCCCATTAATTATCCAAATTAATCAAACAATGTAACTAAGTCAATTCCATAATTACCATTTCAACCCTTAGGTCCTTTTCATCAATGATTTAACAGTTTATTCTCTATGCCAAACATGCACGTCGGTTTTATTATGAAATTAAACCCCAACCTTTGTAAAATTACTACAAAAGCCCTACCTCCATAACAACCTTAAAACTCCAAATCAATTTAACCTGAAAGAGACCATAAACGCAACATCCCAAATATACCCAAATATAATAAAGACGGAGAATTGTCTAGACAGAGTAGGATATCCACCTACGTTCGGAATTGAGTCCCAAAGGAGAAGATGACAAAACCCAACGTGCTCCAAACCCGAATTTTCAGATTAAAAGGAAGCCCTCGACGATCACACAACTTTCGTGAAAGACCAAAGGCGAGCAACAACCCCTACTAGATCATCTAAGAAAAAGGGCCGGTTTAGAGTGAGAAGCTCTGAAAATGACTTTTGAAATAAGAGAGAGAAAGATCTTGAAAAAGTGATCCAAAAGTCAGATTTCGGATCTATATAAAAGTCTCTCGCTCGAGCGGTCAAAACCCCCGCTCGAGCGTCATCACAGACTTACGCTCGAGCGACCAACCTCCAGCTCGAGCGCCGGATACACACCCCAGCACTTTTACAGAATCAGGACTCCGCTCGAGCGCCAACTCCCCCCTCGAGCGTCACATAACAACACTCCCGCTCGAGCGTCATACCACGCTCGGCGTCCAACACTCACGGAAATACTGGATTAGTGTATTCTCCGCTCGAGCGCCAGAAACCCCGCTCGAGCGGCAGGCAAAAATCTGGGCAACTAGTTTTGGTTTCTAGACTTAACCAACTTGCAACAAACTCCCAACACATCCTATAACTCAAACACGAAAGAAAAAAGGATGCAACCAAGATAAACAACAACTACCCCACATCCACGGACACATGTCCGGATCACGATAACAAGGGTAAACCCGGGATCGCTATACCTTCTATCCCTCCCATGGCGGACTTGGAGCCCCAATGACATAACTCCAGGAGAGATACTAGGGGGAGGCGGACTCACAGCCCCCGTCACTCTCATTCACAAAGTCCTGACAGGCAAAGGCGGAGGATTGATCCTTAAGTTCTGGAGGACCACGTGAAGGAGCATGACGAATTAATAAGGAAGATGGCGGTGGACATGGAGACCCTGAAGCGCCAGATGAAGGGAAAAGGAGTGGCGACAGGAGAGGGGCGCAAAAACAAGACGCCCCCTCGCCGCTCAGAAAACCATGGAAGGCATTCCACACCATCACAAGCAGAGAGTAGAAGCCTCAGGACAGGTGATACTCAGTCTAGAACCTCCAGAACTTGTTACTCTAGGTCTAAGAGAACGAGATCATTGAGGTCTTACACAAAGGGAAGTACCTACCGACCCTCGCACTCGCACCAAACATCATCCAAACAGACAGAGTTGCCCAGATCATCCGATTTGCGGATCATGCTGGAAGAAAAGGCACGATGGAAGGAGGACACCAGGGCGCGCGACCCTCGCAGAGTTTCTGCCCTTTAATGATTGGCTTCTCGATCGCATGGAAGCGTCGAGGTTGGAATGCCATTACCACGCCCTGCCTACGAACCGACGGACAAAGCATTAGCAAGGCTGCAGACCTCGCCGTTCGTTCCGGTAATTGAAAACGCGCCCCTACCTACAGGCTTCCTTCAGCCCAAATTCACTACGTACGAGGGGAAGACAGACCCCTACATTCACCTAAGCCACTTCCGCTAGGTTATGGCGATATATCGGCAAAACGAGGCTCTAATGTGCATCCTCTTCCCGTCAAGCCTTGGCGATCTAGGCTTGACTTGGTTTGAAAAACTTCCAGAAGGCAGCATAGCCTCCTGGGCGCAATTGGCAGAGGCGTTTGTCACAAGATTCAGAACAAACACCAAAACCCTGGTGGAGATTGACCAACTACTCTCCATCGACATGGGCGAAAGGAGACGCTAAGATCCTACAATAGTCGATACTGGGAGACATTCAACCAGATTGGGGACTGCCCCACCAATCTCGCCATTGCATAGTACAAAAGAGGCCTTCTAGTCGGGAATGGACTAAGGGACTCAATCACCATGACGCCACCCCTCACACCATGGAAGCCTTGATGGAAAGATTGCATCAGCATATCAGGGTAGAAGAGGATGGCGCACGTGCCAAAACAAAATCTGGCACGACCACAGTACCAGAAAAGAAGACCTCAGCAAAGGTCAATGCGGTAGATCATCAGAACAGAAACAGACGTGGCAGGCGAGACAACGGAGAGGACCCGGATAAAAGATGGTTGAGGGTCCGCACGGCCATAACCACGGTATTCAAGAAACCGATCTACCAAATTCTAAGTGAAATAAGAGATAAGCCTTTCACCAGATGGCCAGCCAAACTAGGGGAAGCGCAGAAGGACTATGACGAAAGATCACGGTGCACCTTCCATAAAGAAAAGGGGCACCGTACTGAAAATTGCACGCCATTGAGACAGCACCTGAAGGAGTTGGTGGCAGCAGGTCACCTGGATAAATACATTGAAGGAGGGGCCCAACCAGGCCCCCAGGACCATAACAACCCCAACGGAATGCCAATCGACGCCCCATCTCAAGGCGTTATCAATGTGATACATGGAGTCTTTGAACCGGAGTGTGTATGCGAGCTCATGGGATCAATCAAAAAGGCTGAACACTTAAGAAAGGTGCTAAGTGCCCAACCTGCTATCAAGAAGGGGAAGACAGAGGCCACAAACATCATGCCTTTTTCGGATAAAGACTTGGAACGAATATATTGCCCTCACAATGATGCCCTGGTCGTCACTCTACGAGTTAAGGATTTTGACGTCAAGCGGATTCTGATTGACCAGGGCAGTTTATGTGAAATCATGTACTACGAAACATTTAAACAATTGAAGCTACAAGACAAAGACTTGGCGCCAGCCGTATCTCCCCTAGTTGGATTCAACTCCATGCCAGAATGGCCCGTCGGCAAAATAATTTTTTCAGTCAGAGCAGGAAGCGTGACGAAACAAGTGGAGTTCTGGGTATTGAGGTCCCCTCCACTTACAACATCATCTTGGGTAGAACATGGCTGCATGCCATGCAATTGGTGGCGCCATCCTACCACCAAGTAATGCGGTTCCCCAACGATACCGGGGTAATTGAAAAAGTCTATGGAGATCAGATCATGTCGAAGCAATGCTTCGTCACGGTGAATGGCAGCCGCGCTGCCAAAGGATACGTTCATTCGATGGAAGAACCTGAGAGCAACGAGCTATTCGCAGATGTCGGCAAAGCTGCTGATCAGAAAGCAGTGGAGGACTTGGTAGAGGTAAGAATAGATGAAAAGAACCTAGATAAGTTCTTTTTGCTCGGTTCGTCGTTGTCCAGCACTGAGAGATTAGAGGTCTTGAAATTCTTAACCTCTAACATCGAAGTGTTCGCCTGGACACCCTACGACATGCCAGGCATTGATCCAAACTTCATCTGTCACCAACTCAATGTCCACCCATCCGCCAGACCAGTCATCCAACGCACACGCAGATCAGCACTCCACCATGCCGAGATAGTGGCGGAAGAAGTAGGTAACCTGCTGGAGGCAGGAGCAATTAGAGAAGTGCACTACCCAAGATGAATCTCCAACACAGTCGTAGTGCCAAAAAAGAATGGCAAGTGGCGTGTCTGCGTCGACTATAAAACAGTCAACAAGGCATGTCCAAAAGATAGCTTTCCTCTACCGCGGATAGATCAAGTAGCAGACCTAATGGCAGGGCACAGCCGACTCAGCTTTCTGGATGCATACAGAGGCTACCATCAAATCGCCATGCATGAACCAGACCAAGAGGTCACATCCTTTACAACTCCAAGAGGACTATACTGTTACAAGGTCATGCCCTTTGGCCTAAAGAACGCAGGGGCAACATTCCAACGGATGGTCACGAAGATGTTTGAACCATTGTTAGACAGAACAATGGAGGCTTACATCGACGACATGGTGGTCAAGAGCAAGGATGAGAATGACCATCTCAAGGACCTAGGCGAGATGTTTGAGATCCTGAAGAAGCACAAGCTGCACCTCAACGCATCCAAGTGTGCATTCGGAGTAGGATCTGGCAAATTCCTGGGCTTCCTTATGACCAACCGGGGTATAGAAGCGGACCCCTCCCAGATCAAAGCAATTTAGGATTTGGAGAGACCAAACTCAGTGAAAGAAGTGCAGCATCTCACCGGCATGGCAGCCGCGCTCAATCGGTTCATAAGCCGGTCGTCAGACAGACTACAACCATTCTTTCAAGCTTTAAAAGCCAAGTTCGAATGGGACGAAGAATGCGACCAAGCTCTGGAAAGCTTGAAAGAATACATGTCTTCTCCACCATTGCTGGTCACCCCAATACCTGGAGAAGAACTCTTCTTGTACCTGGCAGTCTCTCAGCACACAATTAGCGCAGTGTTGGTCCGTGCGGAAGGAATTCAACATCTACCCATCTATTATGTCAGCAAGACATTGCTGGCAGCCGAAACAAGGTATTTGCCACTGGAAAAACTGGCATTAGCCTTAATGATGGCCTCCAGGAAATTGGCACACTACTTTCACGCCCACACCATAGTCGTCGTCACAGCTTTCCCACTAAAAGCTTTGTTTGAGAGGGCGAACTTTTCTGGGCGAATCTTGAAGTGGGCAGTAGAGTTGGGACAATTCGACGTCAAGTTCCAACCAAGAACCACAGTAAAGGCCCAATCTTTGGCAGACTTTGTCGCAGAGTTTACTCCTGGAAGTCATCATATCTGCCCAGTCGACCTAACTGACACAACCGAACTAGGGATGGAATTTGATGCCGGAATAGCGCAACCCCTAGCAGAAGGTGCTCAGTCAGACTCCAAGGCAGACCAGACTGAAGACAGCAAGGAAGAAGCAAACCAAGCTACACCAAACCAAGATGCACCAACAAATAAAGACTTGGTACAATCAGATAGCGAGGGGCAGACAGCAAGCATGGACCTTGAAGAAAACACCAGCAACACTCTTGACCCCACAACATCATCCGACCCCTCCACTTGCTGGAAGTTGTTCGTTGGTGAGATGTGGAAGCTCTTTGTGGATGGAGCATCCAACCGGCATGGTGCAGGACTCGACATAGTCCTCATCTCACCAGATGGCCTGGTTGTGGAGCAAGCAATCAACCTTGGCTTCCTAGCATCAAACAATGAAGCAGAATATGAAGCACTTCTTGCAGGACTCAAATCAGCATACTACATGAAGGCCACCGAATTAATGGTCAACAACGACTCACAGTTGGTGATAAACCAAATTTCTGGCGACTATGAAGCAAAGGATGATAGGATGGCCAAGTACCAGGAATTGGTCAAAAGAGAGATCAAGAAATTTGAAGTAGTAAGGATATAACAGATTGACAGAGAGGAAAACAGCAGAGCAGACGAACTAGCAGGCTTCGCTTCAATGGCAGATACTTCCATCCCTCATCCGTTGCTCATCGACTTCTTACCAAGACCAAGCATTGAAGACCCCGAAGCAGAAGAGGTATGTTGCGCTGAATTAGGCCCCTCGTGGATGGATCCCATTATACTGTTCTTAAAAGACGGCATCTTACTGGAAGAAAAGAAAGAAGCCAACAAAATTCGAGCAAAGTCGCAGCGATTTTGGCTCTCTTCATCCATGGCATTGTACAAAAAATCGTTCTCAGGACCCTATCTAAAGTGTGTTCACCCCAGCAAGGTAGAAGCATTCTTGTTCGAAATACATGAAGTGGTGTGCGGAAGCCACCAAGGAGGAAGATCGTTAGCTTACAGAGCCATTTCGCAAGGATACTGGTAGCCATACATGCAAGCTGACTCAGAGAAGTATGTGAAGAAGTGCGAGAAATGTCAGAAGTTCGCACATCAAATACATCAGCCGGCCAGAGAACTCCTACCATTGACCAGCCCATGGCCCTTTGCAATGTGGGGCTTGGACATAGTAGGACCACTTCCAATGGCACCCGGAAACAGAAAGTTCTTTCTCGCAGTAACAGACTACTTCACAAAGTGGGTGGAAGCAGAAGCATTAGCATCAATCAAGAAAAAAGATGTGAAGAAGTTTGTCTGGCAAAATATCATTACACGATTCGGCATACCTAAAGCCCTCATATCAGACAACGGCACTCAGTTCGACGGTAAAATTTTTAGAGGCTTTTGTGAAGAATATAAGATAGAGTTCTACAATTCCACACCGGCGTATCCCTAAGCAAATGGTTAGGCAGAAGCATCAAACATGGTAGTATTGGATGGACTGAAAAAACGGTTAGAAAAAGCCAAAGGCAAGTGGGTGGAGGAACTCCCTCATGTTTTGTGGGCTTACCGCACCATACCACGACGGTCAACAGGAGAAACTCAATTCTCCTTAACCTATGGTATGGAAGCAGTAATCCCACTCGAAGTTGGCCTCCCCACAATTAGAAGCGAAAATTTTGATCCAGACTTGAATGGAGAAGCCATAGCATTGGAGCTCGACCTTGTGGAAGAAAGAACAGAAAGAGCACTGGTTCACATTGCCTCATACCAACAAGAGTTATTCAGGAAATACAACAAAACAGTGCATCCAAGACAATTCAAGATCGGAGATTGGGTACTGCGCAAAGTGATGGGAAACACCTTGATACCAGGAGATGGCAAGTTAGGGCCAAATTGGGAAGGACCTTACAAAGTGGTCGGATTAGCTGGCAAAGGGGCATACCACCTGGAAGATAAGGACGGCAAAGCCATTCCAAGGCCATGGAACACTGCCAATCTCAAACTATTTTATTTTTAGCTTTTTTTACGAGTATGTGTAATTTTCCTTTCTCTTAATAAAACAAATCAATTCTTTTCAGCATAATTGTTTTTTGCATGAGATTATATTAGTGAGTTAGGGACATCAAAAGTAAGGTTGGCTGGAAAAATCAATCTAGAGGTTAGATGGATTAAACCAACACCCCTCCTAAACCCAGGATAAGGATCCAGACTGCAGGACGTTTGGTCGGAATAACCAAACATTCTATTCTAAGTTGGCCGGAAAAACTAACTTAGAGGTTGGCTGGATTAAACCAACACCCCTCCTAAGCCCAGGATAAGGATCCAGGCTGCAGGACGTTTGGTCGGAATAACCAAACATGCTATTCTAAGTTGGCTGGAAAAAACTAACTTAGAGGTTGGCTGGATTAAACCAACACCCCTCCTAAGCCCAGGATAAGGATCCGGGCTGCAGGACATTTGGTCAGAATAACCAAACATTCTATTCTAAGTTGGCTGGAAAACTAACTTAGAAGTTGGCTGGATTAAACCAACACCCCTCCTATGCCCAGGATAAGGATCCAGGCTGCAGGACATTTGGTCGGAATAACCAAAAATTTCTTCTTAGTTAGCTGGAAAAACTAACTTAGAAGGTTGGCTGGATTAAAACCAACTCTTATTACTCTTCAGCCGAAGTAAGGGTATGGCTGAAGAGTGGTTGGCTGGATTAAAACCAACTCGTAGTACTCGTTAGCCGAAGTAAGGACATCGGCTAAAAAAGTGGTTGGCTGGATTAAACGCTTATTACTCTTCAACTAAAGTAAGGGTATAGGCTGAAGAAAGGTTGACTGGATTAAACCACTCTTGGTACTCTTCAGCCGAAGTACGTATTTCGGCTAAAGAGTGGTTGGCTAGTAAACTCAGTCAGATTGCTCAGCTAAAACCAGAATAAAGTATCTCGGCCACACTACTATTAGAAAGCAAGGTCAAACAGGAATTTAAACCGAGATAACGGTTGGAAGTGAAAAGATCATGGAAAAGTCATTACAAGTACAAACATGTAGATCAACTGAAGTAAGAGTTCATAACAAGAAAATTTTCATTCATCAAAGAGCAAATACAAAGGAGGAGCCGCAGCCCGGTTACAAGTCCAAAACAAAAGGCAAAAGAAAAATACAGGAATCAGTTGAACAAATCATCTATCTCGGCATCCAGACCAGCATCACCATCATCCCGAAGCGTGGTCTCTGGCTGGAGCTCGGTCTCGGTCACAGGTATGGTCTCGGTCGGAAGCACGGTCTCGGTTGGTTGCTTAATAATCAGGTCTTCCACTGTGTGCTCCGCCTGAGCTGATTGATTTGTTGGAACATTGTCGACCGAGGTATCAGTTGGCTCTTCTTCATCGTCGTCAGAACTCTCAAGGAACTGCTACTGAACGGATGCAGCATACTGAGTTAGTGAGGCCAGAATAAAATATTACGGAGCATTGTAGACCTTGGTTTCAGACCCACAACCGAGCTGCTCCATAGCACTTCTCCAGCCGCACTTGAAAAATAAGTCCTTTGCTGCCTCACATTGTTGGATATAAGCAGCCTCGCCTTCTTTGTAGCCCTTTTGCTCGGCGTCATCAGCCTTCTTCTTCAATTCATTTATTTCGGTGTCTTTGGTACTTTCAAGCTTTGTGAGCTCCCACAAATGCTTGTCTTTCATTTCGGTTAGAGCTCTTTGTTTGTCAGAATTAGCCGAGGTAACCAGTCCGGTTAAGCGAGTTACCTCGGCCTCCAGCTCGGCCATCTTTGCTTGTGATTGTTTGAGCTCAGTGGTCTTGGCTTCAGCTTCTGCCATGGCCTCCCTTGTAGTTCTCCTGAGCTCCAACACTCGCTTGTGTGCGATGTTGTTTTTCTGAATGGCCTGCAATAGTGTAGAAACTTTCTTTTTTAACCGAACTAAAAGATGGAAAAAATGATAAAGATGAAAAAGCAAAGAAGAGAATTGCCTACCAGGATCATGGATTTTGTTGAAGATCGGATGGCCTTCAACTCGGTGTTCAATTGATTGTGGTGCTCCATGCCTTTTGGAAGGCACACACTTTTGGCAAGGTTGAAAGCCAGTATGTGATCCTTCTCAGCAACCACCGAGTCAGTATCTTGGATATCTCGGTTCTGAAACGTGAGCTTGGGAACCCACTTGGAGGTAGATCGGTTAGATGGCTCCGGTTGAGGGTTTGGTGGGGGGCTCGGCGGAAGGATGGTTTCATCCTCATCTACTAAGCGTGGCTCGGTTTGGTTAGTCCGGGCACGCTTCTTTGACCGAGATGAAGAAGGTTGTTGCATTAGCAGCGCCACCACAGTCTCTTGGGTTTGGCTCGGTGGCGGTACTTCGGGTCTATTAGTTTCGGTCAAGAGGGCCCTGACTCTATTTCTCTTGGCCATTTCTTGTTCGGCTGTGAGTGGGATTAGTCTAATTTCTGGCAAGGTTGGGTCCGGTTCTGGGGCCTCCTCTAGCAGAAAGTCGGTCACTCTCGCTTTTCGGCGGCCGCTATATCTATAGGTCGGTTCGAACTTTAGCAGCTTGGCCCAACTACGTTCTGGATACCGTAGTGCGGCGCGTAAGGTCGCTAGATTTGGGTAGCTGTATAGAGACTGGAGGTGGGCAGAATCTACGAAAGAAGACAACTGTTAGTTCGGCTGAAAAATTGAAAATCGAAATATAGTAAAGCACGCAAGAAAACCGAAGTAATTATACCGGGTGTTCCTTTTTTCCAATTAATGCTTCGGCCAGGAATCTGGGCTTGGTGATCCTCAAAGTTCCCAGACACTCAGAAAAAAATCGTCGTCATTCAAGTCTTTATCCGGTGTGTTTTTTATTATTTTCTCACGTCGACGGCGTATTCTAAGATAGTACACCCAGCCGTCTTCCTTCGAACCTATGGAATACTGGTAGAAGATTTCGGCTAGACCGAGGTTGATGCCTGCTTGGCGATTTAGTTCGGCTATACCCATTATTATACGGTAGGAGTTGGTGGAAAGCTGGGTTGGGCATAGTCTGGTTTGCCTAAGGAATTCACAAATAAGGGGTTGGACTGGAAATCTTAGCCCGGTTTCTATTATTGAAAGAAGGGTAAAAGGTACAAAGCCCTGGTTTCCCTAAGGTATGACATCTTTTTCGGCTAAGATTAGGTGGACGTCGTCGGGTATATTGTAATCTTTTTGGAATTCGGCTAGACCGCCCGGAGTATTTACTAAAATCTATACTTCCCCATTTATTTTATAAGTTATGAATAAGTTAGATCGGTAGCAAAATTGTGCTAGTAGCTCGGTATGACGCGCAATGGAGTGCCTGGGCAACCTAAGTCTACAAAGTGGAAAACAAAGGGGTTAAGCACAGATCATTGGACCGTGCTACAAAATAAAATAAAAAATAGGAGTCCTACTTCGGCTATGTGGATGCTACAGGTTCTCTCTCGGTTTCAACAAGATGCTTAGTAGCTCAGATTGAGCAGGGGGTTCGATATCTCGGTCTTGGCAAGCGATTCGTTATCTCGGTTAAATAAAAGGCTCAGTCAGACCGGTTGAGCCTCTAGGGGCAACTTTCTAAGTTCGGTCTAAAACTTAGAAAGCTGGCTTAGCCCCAAAAGTCCTAGCTCGGTCGAAAGATAAGGGTTCAGTATGCTACATTGGGACTTAGTTCGGCTCGTTTACCTCGGCTAAGGTCTATCAAAAAGTGGTTGACTTATTGAAACTACTGGTACCAACATAGAGTGCTAGTTCGGTTAAAGTCTGATAGAAGGACATTGACTACAAACTACTGTCTAGTTCGGTTATATGGTAATTATGGATCAAACACTGTTTTATAGATTACTTCATGAAGTTCATGAGGTTCTTATGAAGTTTTTCCTAAAAAAACGTATGATAGAGCAAGAAAAAGTGTTTTGCAAAAACACCCAAAACAAAGTACGAAAACAAGGAAAGCAAGATAAAGGTACAATGCTTACCAGATGAAGAGGCAAGAACTGGAGATGAGAGCAGCAGCAATGGAGAACACGAGCTCAGGGGTTGAAGAAGCAATGGAGGTTTAGAGAGAGAAGTTGAAGAATGAATGGCGTAAGTGATTCTCTAGCCAAGGGTTGTTTTGTGGAAAGGGAAGGGGCAAAAGGCGGGAACTGCTCAAATTGTGCGAAGTACGAGGGCGGCGTGACAGCTGCGATAGGCTAGTAAGGGCGTGCCACGTGTCCTGGGAAAGAGAAACGATTCAGTTGCTGTGATTGAAGAGACGTTTTGACCGGACAAGTAGAGTCCGGTGTGAAATTAGCTCGGCTGAAAAGGCTTAAGAGTTTTAGCTCGGCTGGAAAGGCTAAAGGGTTTTTAGCTCGGCTGGAAAGGCTTAAAAACTTTAGCTCGGCTGATAGACAAGTAATCTCTATCATGCTGCGCAAATGGAATTAAGGGGCAATTGAGAGGGTAATTTATGTGAAAATTGGGCCGAGCTGGGAAATGGTCATTATGGCCCACAATACGAAGGGCTGAGTAAAAAGGCCGTAAAGTTACTCCAGCCCGAGAGAGGTACAAAGTTACTCCGGCCCGAGAGAAATGTAATGTTACTCCGGTCCGGAAGCGACTTGGAGTTAGGCTGGTTGGAAGACGCTTTGAAGTTAGACCGGTCTCAAAGTTAGCCCGGTCATGACGTATTGTGGTTAAATCGGTTATGACTTTGCTACTTGGTAGCTCGGTCTAACCACGACATTCTTTGTACATGAGGGACCGAGATAAGGAGTAGTGAAAAGGAGAACCGAACTAAAGACGGTTCGGTCTACTCTGTGGCTCGGCGTGATCATAATTACTTCGGTTATATGGGAGTTCAGCCATGATAAAATCATCTCACTTGGTTTAAGCAGTGAGGGGGGTATTGAAGGATAAGCATTGTCCTTCAGGAGTATGAATCCTAGGAGGACTCTGCGTGGAGAAGTAAAAGTCCTGCTAGGATTGTGCTACACGAAACCTATAAAAGTTTCACAAATATCACCTTTGGAGAGGTAACACAACTTTGCTTTCTGAATACACAGAGCTTTTGTCTATTGGTCAAGCTTACTGACTTAGGCATCGGAGAGGTTTCCGGCACACACCCACCGACTAGCTCACGTTTGTGTTTTCAGGTAATAAATCGACGACGTACAGAGGAGCGCAGACTTGATCAACAGGATTATATGAGAAGGTTTATTTCTTTCCCGTACAACAAATATCTTCCTGTCAGAATTTTTTATTTAACAAAATTAATTGAAAAAGTGAAATTTCTAACTATTTACCTATAAAATAATAAAATTATCTAAATTATTAATTGAAACAAAATTTTAACATTATTAAAAACTATTAATTAACTTAATAATTTATTAATAAAATGACCTATTTATTATAAAATTAAAAACCTTAGAAAGCATAATATAATTTTTAAAATTACAGGGAATAATTTGAAATTTAAATAAATTTTAAAGAATGTATTTGTAATTTATCCTAAAAGAATTAGATAAATTTTGAAAAGGAAATGCTTAGTACACAGTACATCCTATCTAACAATTACTCTACTCTAACAAATCCATATCTAAAACAATTTTGATAGAGACCTCCTCAATCACCAACCCCCACACACACGTGAGGGTTAGTGATTGGAGGAAGAGAAAAAAAAAAAAAATCTGACCAATCATAGGTCAAAGGGGTTGTGGAGGTTACTTTTTGGAGAGGATTCGGAACATTTTTGTATCTAAAAATAGAAAGTGTTTTCTCTCTCTTTTTGACCTGCCCCTGTTTAGATCCATTTTTTAGCATTTATAAGCACCGGCATCAATGAGGCTGTTTTGGGCTCAATTTAGGTTAAAATTTATAAAATATGTTAAAATAGTTAATAAGATAAAATATTACATGAAATTTATAATTATTTTATTTTTTTTCTCACAAATATGTTGTTGTTGTGAGAGAAGATAAGCTATCTCTTTATGTAGTGCGGGTGTTTCACGCACAGTGTAAAAAAAAATATTAGAAATCCCGCTCAAATGTTGAACAGAGGTAAAACAGAAATATTTCAAGGTTTTTCCAGATCTACCAGCTGTAGAGCTCTCCTCCGCCATCCCTCTACTCCACTGTCCGGAGTTCCCTGTCTCCTTCTCCGTTCTCCATCTTCTTCTTTCTCTCCGTCTTCCCTTTCTCACTTTGAAAGCATTTGCAGATCTATTTCCGTTGTCCTCTTCTCACCGTCCGACCGTCTTCTCCACCGTCTACCGTCCTCCTGTTCTCCATTCCGATCTTCATCCTTACTGTGTTAGCCTCAGGACAGGCTACTAGTACATGGCTGGTTGGAAAAGTTGATGACACTGCTTGTTTTTTTTCCTCCGATTGTAGTGACAACTAGCTGTACATGTATATAGAAATGATAAGTATTGGCAAGCTTTCTAGTTCTGGGTTGAAGAACAATGACTCACTGGATATATAAATGATAAATTCTTGATTTTAATCATGAAAAAAATTGAGAAATTTTCTCAAAATTGATAATTATAATTTATTAGTTTTGATAGTTTTGATATATTCATAGTTCACACTAGAAAAAAATTAAAAGAGAAAAATTTCTTAGTTTTGATAATTATGAATTGAGAACATTCTCAATTTTGAGATTAAAGGGCAAAACGTCTTCTTACTTGTAAATGTGACTATTAGTCAAAAACTTTTTGACAAGAACCTAAGCTACCCACCAAATATGTAAATAGGATTTTTAGGTAATTAATTCATAAAAAAATGATATAATTAAAGATGTATATGATATGCTTGTCTATATAATAAAATTCAGCAGTGCTAGGGGCCTCGATTTCTAGGCTCGAATGCGCCTCGAATTCTTCTTCTTCTTTTTTTTAATTTATTTGTTGGGATGTGTTAGTTTTTTTTTTTTTCAAAGAATGGTGCTTATGTGTAAGGGTGTGTCAAAAAACTAGACATCCCGTTACCAATTTATTAGCCTAAACTGATTATATGGAATTAATAAAATTTTAACCACAATCTAATTGATCAGTTAATTTTATCACCAAATAGTTCATCCACTCACTCACCTTATCAAATCACACAAACTGAGTTGGTGCGAGATGTCTAATTTTTGACACACTCTTACACATAACCACCTTTGAAAAAAAAAAAATGCATTTTCATTTTTTCTGAGTCTTCCTGATTTGAAGTAAAAATATTACAAGGACTCGTAAAAAATTATATAAAATTAACAAATATTTAACTAACAACCTAAATGAATCAATTAATTTTACCACCCAACAGTCTAACAGATCAGTCAATTTTATTACTCAATCAGTCCATACACTCCTACACATAACTACCTTTCAAAAAATAATAATAATAATAATATTTCAATTTCCTCCGAGTCTTGATTTGAAATAAAAAATATAATAGAAATTCGTACAAATTATATGAAATTAAAAATTTTAACTAGTAACCTAACTGATTATTTAATTTTGTCACCCAACAGTCTAATTGATCAGTTAATTTTATTTAGTTAACTCGTCCAACTCAACTCACTCACCTTATCAAACAACACAGGTTGAGTTGATATGAAATATTTAATTTTTTGACACATCCTTACACATAACTACCCTTTAAAAAAAAAAAAAAAAAACTAACACAACTACCAAAAAAAAAAAATCAAGCATTCGAGCCTCAACCATTCTAGACGTGAAGCTTTTATTCAATAAAATTATCCTCATTTATAACATTTTTTTAGAAAGAAGATGTTACAATCGGTGAATATGACAGTTATGAAACCAACCCATCATGTCCTCTGCTAACAATTATTGCGGGTAGTTGGGAAGTTCTGTTTTAGTAAATTACTTTAATTTTTTATTATATTAATATGTTAAAATTTTTTATTTAAAAAGATAATTAGATTTTTTTTATAGTTAAATATTG
>NW_021035970.1:0-10970 GCF_004153795.1 Camellia sinensis
TTCACTCATATCTCTACAAGCTCTGCTCTGTGTGTATTGCTCTCTCACTGCTCTGTTTCCTCCACCCCTAATCACTCATTTCCCCTGCTCTCGATCTTCTCACCAAACTCCCTGACTCATCGACAATCTCATGGCTGAAGGCAAGCTTGATCTTCTCTCTTCCAAATCGTCCGATCAGTCCGAGGGATTTTGGAATACGTGGTTTTAAAAAGTACTTTTAATAGCCATGACTTTGTCTGTTTCATAAATATTGGTGCTCTGTACATGAATATGCAACTTTATGTTATTATGTTATTTCTATACTTCATATATTATTATTCTGAACTGGTAGTTTGGTAGTGAATCAGGGGCAAGCATTAGCGAAGATTAATAGTGGAGATGTTTTGGATTCTGATGGTAATTGTGCAGGTTCTTTAAGTGCATTTGAAGAGGGTTATGGGTAAGAGTCTTCATTCTTGGATCCTATATTCTATTTATTGCATTTGTTTTGTGGAATTTAAAATATTTTTTATATTTTTGGATGGAGAAATATGCCATGTGCTGGCTACTAGAATTCATTTGTTAATGGACCTTATGATATTCTGAGCATTAATAGAGTTTTTATTTTGTTTTATTTTATTTTTTGTGATATTAAAGAAAGACATTGAAGTCCATCTCAATTGCAAGAGAAGTACGTCCTTGAGATAAATGCACAGTATGCCTTCTTTAATTGTTCACGTTTACTTTGGGGTTTATACTTTGTGAAATCTAGTTCTGTCCAAAGAGAAATGCACAGTATGCTTTAAGCATGCATTTTGTATGTAGTTGGGTTCTTATCTGTATGCTTTTGTCTCTATAAAAGATGTCATTTTCTTGTTTTTTTTCTTATTCGTCATTTAACTCATCTTATTATCATACTTTTCTTTTTGGACAAATAATGATTTGGTTTGGGGCTTCTCTTGTTCATCAAGTGTAATAGATCTGGAACTTTTCATTGCCCTCTGGTCTGTCACTGCACTTTTTTTTTTCTTTCTTTTTTTCTTTATGATTTCTTGAATGGAGAAACCTGATCAGCCTGACTTCCCCCAAGTTCCTAATCATTGACCCATCTCCTTTTTGGTTAATGTGGAATAAAGAAATGAATGAATTTTCTTTTCAAAAAAATATAGAAAATACACCTATCAAAGCAAAGGTGACTGATGAGTATAGTAGGTGGATGTGACTAACTTGTCTACCTAGCTTCTTTTACTTGAAGAAATTTGCTGGTCTACCATGTTGATATTGCTCTTTGTGTACCATATTGGAAAAGATCCATGTAAGAGATGCATTTCCTCAAGTATAAAAAAGTTTAATCTGCTTCATGCGGTATTTTCCCTTATATTCCTTGATCACTCAATATTCAATCAGATCCAGATGTTTTGTTTGGATGTGTAAATGTCATTATGTAGTCACATGTTTAGTAATTCTTAAACCTTCTCTTTTGTGTTGCACATTAATATACAGAAATTCAGTAATTATATTTTGATTTCTTTTTGGCCACAAATAACTCTCATGTACCTTGCATCGGTGTTTCATCCTTTTTCCCAACTGGTGCTTTTTTGTGTGTTAGCCAGGTGAAAGGCTTTCTTGACTATAAATAGATTAGTAATAAGGTATTAAGGAACTACTAAAACCACTATTCCCATACACCTATCAAAGCAAAGGTGACTGATGAGTCTAGTAGGTGGATGTGACTAACTTGTCTACCTAGCTTCTTGTACTTGAAGAAATTTGCTGGTCTACCCTGTTGATATTGCTCTTTGTGTACCATATTGGAAAAGATCCAGGTAAGAGATGCATTTCCTCAAGTATAAAAAAGTTTAATCTGCTTCATGCGGTATTTTCCCTTATATTCCTTGATCACTCAATATTCAATCAGATCCAGATGTTTTGTTTGGATGTGTAAATGTCATTATGTAGTCACATGTTTAGTAATTCTTAAACCTTCTCTTTTGTGTTGCACATTAATATACAGAAATTCCGTAATTATATTTTGATTTCTTTTTGGCCACAAATAACTCTCATGTACCTTGCATCGGTGTTTCATCCTTTTTCCCAGCTGGTGCTTTTTTGTGTGTTAGCCAGGTGAAAGGCTTTCTTGACTATAAATAGATTAGTAATAAGGTATTAAGGAACTACTAAAACCACTATTCCCGTTTTTGGGCTATAAGACTCTTAGCTTCCAATGAGCTACGCGCATAAGCTTTTTTTACTACAAAAATGATTCCAATGTTCACATGTCCTGAAATGAAGTATTCTCAGTTTTAATGATCAATGGAATATGACCTAAGATAAGATGTAGGACTTGCATGATTAAACATTTTGCAGAAAGAGGAAGTATGGTTATATCATTTTGTTGATTTTTTAGTAGATCACTTTTGCTTGAAGATACCTCATTTAGGTAATTCCTTGTCAAGAAGTCACTGCTCATTTGTTTTTGCTGTGTAATGGAAAAGGATAACCTGCAATCCTTGTATGGTTTTTCCTTTTATTTTTCTCATTGAGAAACTGTGTCAGTGGTCTGTGTATATGCAAGTGTGCTTGCATGCTTTTATAGGTGTTTCACCATATTAAACTTAACATTGATATTAATGGTTACTCCACTATTGCGCTTTATGATTAAATGCATGTTGTTCCGTAGGCGTATAAAGATTGGATCTTGAGGACAATTGACGAGACTTGGAATTTATTCCACAAAAAATTTACTGCTTTGTGGGACAAACACAAGGATGGCTCTGGTGAGGCTTATCTTCCAGCAATTTATAACAACCCTCAACTTCAGCTGCTTGTAAAACAGAAATTCATGAAAGATTTGTTCCATGACACTCTTGGTTTTGGTGCTGCCAAAATGATAAGGTGAGATAGTGATTTCCTTCTTTGCTTACTAGAATTTATGTACCCTCTTTCTTTATCCCTGATATTCCTGTGTTTTTTTTTTCCTTTTCATTTGCCAAAATTCCTTTGTGATGCACCATTTCCTATTTGCATGGACTAGGTTTTAAAGATTTGTAACAAACCTTGATCATAGGAATGCCAAGAAATTATAAGTTATAATTTTTCATATGATCATCCATTTTATTTCTATTATTTCATTAACATCTGTTTACCGGTGTTCGTTTTGTTCACTTATACATATGTTTGGTGGACTTGGTTATATTTGTTGAATAAAATTCTTGAAGTGTGTAGAATATCTACATTTGAAACTTATTTTTGTGACCTTAAGATTACTCATTCACTTCTATGCACCTCCTTTTATGGACGCAACTTTAATTGTCAAATCGAGATTTGTATCGTGAATCGAAATGACCTTGTACCGAATCGCGAATCGAATCGAATCGTGAATTGTAAAGGTATAAAATTAACAAATCTATATGACACCAGTATAGATTCTTTACTGTACAGGTATAAAATTAACAAATCTATATGACTTCTTGATATAGATTAGAAGCATACTGGATAAAATTCTACGTAACTCTCTTCTGTATACCATATTGTCACAGATGTGGGCACATGTGCACGTGTTCAAAATGCGCAGACAATCTGGTCCAAGGAAGAGTAAAGTGTCCAATGTGCCTAGCACCTGTAATTGAGACGATACGTGCCTATTCTATCCAATAATAATAGCCAAGAAAAAAATATGATATGTGCCTATCCTTATTAGTTGCTCCCTAACTCCATCCAGGCAATATAAATAAATTTTACCTTTTTTTTTATTATTTGTTTTACAATAAGTACATGTGATTTGCTTAATTTATGACTGGAATACCAGATGGCATACCGGAATACCAGATGACAATAAGTACTTGACAGCATTTGCAATGTACTATAATTGTGTTTTGGTGTTTGATTATCTAAACGTTGATTGATGAAACTAACCTTAAAATCTTTTCAGAGCATATTTTATATTAATTAAATTATGAAATTAAGTAAAAAGGTGGCGTTTTTGTTCAAAATGCCACTACAAGTATCAGTGACGTTTATAAAACGCCTTATACCTATAGCGACAGCGTTTTGCCGTTGCAAAAAAGCAATTTTTTTGAAACGTAACGCCTTTAGCGACGGTATTTTTGCCGTCTCAAATACACTTTTAGCGACGGTATTTTTGCCATTGCAAAAAACCCTTTTAGCGACGGCAATACTGTACCGTTGCAAAAAACTCAAGTTTTCATTCATTATTGGCGACAGAAATTTGCCGTCGCAAAAAAGGCATTTTCCCGTCGCAAAAACAAAGGCGACGGCACTGTGCCGTCGCTAAAACCCTTTTACAACCCCCTTTGTTGCGACTCCTACTTGCCGTCGCAAAAAGCCATTTTACCGTCGCAAAAACTTTTTAAGACGGCGTTTGGGGTATTTGCGATGGCGTTTTGCCGTCGCAAAAAATAATTTTTTTTGTTGTGTATGGACTATAATGCGAGTTTGTTCGATATTCATTTCATTTCTTGTTGCTTTTGACCTGAATTGAAGCCTTAGAAACGGTCAATTTTGATGTAGTTTGGTGTGTTTAGTTGATTTTGAATTTGATTTTGCTTTTCTTGTTGCTTTTATGTGATTTAATTGCATTAATTTTGCAAGTAAGTGATAGTGTAGATGCTTGCCTGCTTGTTTGTTGCTTTATTGACTTATGTTACAGACAAAACTGCTAATCAATCAAGGTAAAATTTTACTTTCAATGAGAGTAATGTTTTACTTCTAAACAGAGTAAAGTTTTACTTTCACATTAAAATTTACTATTTCATTAAAATGTTTATACATTTTTCCTACCTTTTTTTTTTCCTTCTTCTTTGGCCTCGTGAATATTCTTTGTTTACATGTTAGAAATGGTAAGCTTTATGATTTTGTTGATTTTCAAATTTAAGTAAATCTAACAAGATTTTGATTTCTATTAATGGTGTTGATTGCGGAATTATTATATGTTCTATCATACATCAAATCATGAGAGATGAGCTTGTTGCAAAGTCTATGGAAGATGATGAAATCAACAAGTTCCAAGCATCAATAGTGTATTAATTTTTGAATGATTCTCCAAAAACATGGAGTGAGGAACAATTCAACCTCAAAAGAAAAAGAGCCAAATGATAAAACCTCAAGCATGATGATGTGGATGACTTTGGGGGACTATTTTTTTTTATCTGATGTGAATGATGAATGTAATTTTGCTTTTTTTTGTAAATGAAAGAATGCTGAAAAAGTAATTATACGTGAAAGAATGCTAAAAAGATAACAATGATGCAGGTTATACTTGTTATGGATTAGGATGAAACATTGTAATGGATAGAATACAATAATACAGTTTATATTTTGTGTCTTTTGATAATATATTGTGGTGTTATATTATTTTTGCGTAAAGATTGCGTTATGAGTAGCAGGGACTTTGTGTATTGTTATAAATTTTGGTGCATGTTGGAAATATTTTCTTATAGGACTCACATACTTTAAAGTAAAATTTTACTCGGCAATAGAGTAAAATTTTACTTTCAATTCAAAAAACAAATCAGAAACTTGTATAGACAAACATTTAATAACACAATAAAATTTTAGTTTCAATTCAGAGTAAATTTTACTCTGAAAAAAAGTAAAATTTTACTTAGAAATAAAGTAAAATTTTACTTTCATGTTAAGAAAACTAATGTTTTACTATTTTTTAGACTAGAATTTCACTCCTATTAAACAAACTCCAACGTAATAAAATTTTACTTTCAATTCGAAATTACTTTAAAATATAGTAAAATTTTACTTTGAATGAGAGTAAAATTTTACTTTCATGCTAAGAAAAATAATGTTTACTATCTTTTATACTAGAATTTTACTCAAAACTTTCATGTTAACAAACTCCATTATAAATTCCTTTACATGAAACTAATCCAACCACATGAAAATATATATATATATATATATATTAAAATGTCAAATTCAGCCACAAAGCAAATCATAAATTTGGATAAACAATCATTCAACATCATAGTAAAAATGTCTTTTATTGAACACACAGTAGTAAACTCAATGGCTTATTTACATAATGCAGTCCGAAAATCCTTTGCACCTCTAACAAATCTTTGACCTACATGAGTAATTCTATTCACCCATCCAGAAGACAACAAAAGTCCTTTCTTCATGGCGACAAAACATAGGAAGTAAATCCATTTTATCATTAGTAATGTTGGATCTACTTGCATAACAACATAAGAGCTCAAACCATTTTTCAAATCTGCAATCAGTTGACAGTAAAAATTTACTGTCAATAACAAATCACAAAAGCACTTAATGTCAGAGTAAAATTTTATTGTCATTCTATCAAACAAAAATAGAGTACATAATATCATAATAAAATTTTACTCTCATTTTATCAAACAAAAATAGAGCACATAGTATAAGAGTAAAATTTTACTCCTAAACAAAAAGCAGAACACATAGAACAAGAGTAAAATTTTACTCCCAAACAAAATCAGACCGCATAGTACAAGAGTAAAATTTTACTCTATTTCTATCAAATAAAAAAAACTAATCAAAATAAAAAAAATAAAAAAAATCAACATACCTAATCAAACTTGAACAATAATCAAACACGTGATCGAAGTAAAGCCTCTAAAACTCGATCAACACTCCCAATCTTGATGAAACTCTCAAAATCTGATACAAATTTGTACAGATTTGAAATATAAAGCTCTCGTTGATACATATTTTGAGATTTCCGGAGAACACGTGGTCGAAGCAAATTTGGTGGCAAATTGTCTACTGTTGATCGAGGGTGAGATTGTCGGCGACGAGATCTTCAGATTTCGAGATCGAGTTTTTGTGAGATCTTCACTGATTAGATTTTCAAATATATGAGATCGTGTATATATGGATCAGATTTTCAAATGTATGATATATATATACATGAAAGGGCAATATTGTCCATAAAAAAAAAAGAAAAAATTATGGTATGTCCTTGAGCTACTCTCTTTTTTCTCAGGGTCTTTTTGAAGCTAAATTAGTTAAGTTGTCCTTTATCCTAGAAAAATACTCAAAAAGGGGAGTTTCACCAAAAATCCCAAGAAAATATATTAGTTGCAAAGTTAAAGAAGAAAAAAATTAAAAGAAAAAAAAAATAGTAACCTGCCAAGTTCTGAGGGTTCTCTCCAGACCACTGAACAACCAAACAGTTTTTGTTGAAGCCAAACCTGAAAGCAAAGTTTAGGTATGTAAAACTAGTTTGTACAGAAGAAGTGTTTAAAACTCATGATGCCACGAACTTCTTAGGTTTAGTCATGAGACTTGCCCTTCCCGCTAATCATTAAGGCAAACTACACAAACCAACAATAATTTCAAATTTTCAGCACATTAATATCATAGTTATATTTTAAGTTGATTAACCATTAGCTCAAGGATGAATATGACGCTCATCACACATGATGATACGAGACAGTACAAGCGTGAAAATGATATATGTAAGGTCCTTAGTTCATGCTCTTCTTCCCAACACCAGAAGTAACAATTGTCTAGACCACAAGCATAACTAAATCGAACAAAGAAGTTGTAACTAATCAATGAGGGACAAGAGCAAACCACAAAGGCTTGAGGAAAGTGTCTTGAAACACACACAAGCACAAATAAATACAACAAGAGGGAGTGCTTGATAGCTTGATACGGGTATACAGTGTTTGGTTGATTTTCTAATAGCTTCAGTTTTTAACTGAGTTAGTAGTCAACAATTTAAAAAAGTCAGTAGCAGCCAATCAACACCACAACGAAATCTCCATGGATGAGTAATTTCACAATTCCAGTTATGAAATATGGTACTGCTTCATTTTTTTACCAGCGGCCTTTGTTAAGTCTAGATTTCTTTCTCTTCTTCTTTTTTTTTTTTTTTTTTCACTTAGGTTCATTTACAAATTGCTTAAAAAAAGAGCAAGTATTCACAAAAAAATCATACCTCTATATCATGTGAATTAATATTTCGTAGACCAATTCTAAGAATGCAAGAAGCTTTGAATTGCTCCTGATTTTCATATTTCCCTTTTCAATTTACACATTATATTCATGCATCATGGCATGGAATCCCATGCCTAGTTCAACACTGCGAACAACAAACAAAATATTGATACAGTGACTAATGATTGAAAACCATAGAAGTGATGGTCAAATTGCTCTAGTATACTATGTTGTCAGGCATTGAGATCATTCTAAGTAAATACAAATGTTAATAGTTAAAAGGGCAAATTACATATACACCCCTCGAGGTTTGGCTAAATTACAGATACCCCCCTGAGGTTTCAGAAATTACATCCCGTCCCCTGAGGTTTGTATTTTCATAACAATTTGCCCCCTGAGGTTTATATTTCATAACAAATTACCCCCTAATTTCTTATGCAAATATAGCATTCAGGGGGGAATTCGTAATTTCTCAAACCTCAGGGGGCATCTGTAATTTAGCCAAACCTCGAGGGGTGTATATGTAATTTGCCCTAGTTAGTAAAATTAGGCTACGTAAAATAACACATTTATATCTTTTGCACACAAATTATATATTTTTCTCTTCTTTTTTAAGGTAACGGGGAGTTCATTGGTATTGTTGTGCTGTAGAGTATTAGCTTCTAGAGCTAGACCAATAACGTGAGCGAGAAATTTTAAAAGTATCACAATGCCCAGAGAGGCTCCATATTTTGCATTTAAACATTCAAAGAACTGGTTTCATATATGTTTACCATTCATATGTAAATAATGTATCAAGAAAACTTTCATGTAAGTTATAACAAGTTCATTCAATGATTAAGCGCTTGAGCACTTGATCATAAATTCACGTACCATGTCTATCTCAAGATAACAAGAAAGGCAGCGCAAATTTATGAACATTGTTTCACTAACCCCTCCACAAAATAGGGAGCAATCAAACTGTTAATGTACATTGTATAATTTACCATCACCTACCACACACTTACCATCACCTACCACACACTCACCTACTACACTCACCTACTACACTCACCTACCACCACCTACTCCCTACACCTACATCTATATAAGGAACCCCTCATTTGTAATACAGAATATATAACAATCTTGTAAAACATCAATAATAATATACATCTCAATTTATTATTTTTCATGGTATCAGAGCAAGGTTAAAGATCTTGGTGTTCTTCGCCTTCCGGCGGGCGGCAACCTTGCCTTGACCGCCCGTCGGATCTCAACCAATTCAAACCTCCCTCTCCCTCTCCGCACCTCACTGAAACACACCACCATTGCCATCACTCGATACATACACACAAATCTCTCTCTCTCCAGTTTCTGCGTCTGGCTACCAAATTCATTTCCTCGTTTATAGCTTGAATCTGATATGTTGAGCTTGTAATCATGAGTTGCAATGGATGTCGAGTTCTTCAAAAGGGTTGCAGCGAAAACTGTATCCTCCAACCATGCCTTCAGTGGATCGACTCCCCTGAATCTCAAGGCCACGCCACCGTCTTCGTCGCCAAGTTCTTCGGTCGCGCCGGTCTCATGACCTTCATCTCAAACTTTCTCCTCTCTCTCTCTCTCTCTCTCTCTAAAAGTCTCTGTTTCTCTCTCTAGAAAGAAACCAAAATAGAAAAGATTATGGGTTCTCGCGGTTTTCAACTTCTCTTTCTCCTCTCTCTCTTCACCACCTCATGCTTAGCACAAGCCCCTGCTGCTTCTCCAAAGGTTTCACCCACCGCCACACCTACTCCGCCGCCGTCAATTCCTCCTCCTTCTTCTTCTCCTGCTCCTTCTCCTTCTCCTCCTTCTCCGACGCCGGTTACAGCTCCAGTTCCGGATCCGACTCCGGTGACTCCCTCGCCGGCACCGACTCCGGTTCACACACCAACGCCGTCGCCGTCGCCCTCCCCCGTCTCCGGCTCCACCCCATCTCCGACGGTGGCGCCCACATCTAGTACCACGCCACCGACAAGTGGTGCGTCCGCTGTGAGCAGAGTCGCTATTGCTGGGACTGCACTCACTGGACCATTCCTTGCCTTGGCTTTCATGTAGAGACAGAGACGTGTTGGGACGCGTGGAGGCTCATTGGATTCTCTCCACCAGACCCACTTTAATTATATTTATCATTATTCTCTCATATTTTATTAATCTCTCTCTGTCCATCCAACCTTCTTTTATTTTCTTTAATTTTGTTTTTTTTTTTAAACACACTGTGATCCACCACTCCATGCTACACGCCAACTTTTGTCCCCCTCTTTTCCTTTCTTTTTAATTTCATATTGCCTACCGACTCTTTTTTTTTTTCATCACACACAAAACCACTCTTCTTTTTTTTTTTTATTCCATTCCCACTGCCACCTTTATTATTTTTATTCATCATCATCATGCTCAAAAAAAAAAAAAAAAAAAAAAAAAAAACCAATCAGATGTACAAACCCTTTTTCCACAAAAAAAAAAAAAAAAAAAAAAAAAAAAAAAAAAAAAAAAAAAAAAAAAAAAACAAAATCCAAACAAACAACCACATTCACAAGTGGGATTTTTCTTCTCTACTCTGCCGCCGGTCTTTTCTTCTTGCCTCCGTCCTGGCCGGCCCTTGCCGGTGTTGCCCCCGTGTCTCCCACTCCACTGGGCACGATCACTACTCCCTGCTCCTCCACTGCAGCATATGGCAACTTTCCTAATATCTAATTTTGATGAGCGTCTATGAAGCATGAGTTCCAATGCTTCAACCCACATCAGGGTGGGCAAAATAATTTGGCCATTGACAGATGGGGTCTCTGTAGACACCATCTTTTGTTTTACAATGGGGCAATTCAGAATCAAAATTAACAATATCTGAATGAGCAATGTTGAGATTGGAATCTAAATGACCTAAACAACCAAATTTTAAAATATTTCAATCCAAAGGTCCAAGTTTGGTAGTTAATTCTTAATTTTTCAATTAAAACATGATT
Source organism: Camellia sinensis (assembly GCF_004153795.1). Lineage (NCBI taxonomy): Eukaryota > Viridiplantae > Streptophyta > Magnoliopsida > Ericales > Theaceae > Camellia > Camellia sinensis. The sequence goes on from NW_021035970.1 coordinate 10,908, forward strand.
GAAATAGCGCACACAACGAATTAATTGATAACAAACAATGTCTTTACATGAAATTTTCAATAA
>NW_021035973.1:8786-34067 GCF_004153795.1 Camellia sinensis
TGTTTACTGATTGATGGCCATCATTACTGTTCGGTCTTTTAAGACCTACTGTTACTGTTATGCTAATGGATGTACCACATATGACTGTAATGACTGAACGACTGAAATACTGATTTAATGAACTGTTTTCATTACTGTAAGGACATTCATTCTTAAACCCTTTACGCATTGTGTTATTCACTGGGTTTTAGCTCACTGCTCATATATATATGTAGGTGTGCAGGCACCAGACCGTGGTTAGAAGCGTCGGGGTAAGCTCCAGTTTTGTCAAGCCAACCACTGTGCTTCACTGCGAGATTCCAAGCCCGTCAAGTAATGGCTTAGGGGTGTTTTAGTTCCCCCTTCTGTCTCTGTAACCATTTTGTTTACTGTACTGTACTGTTTAATAGGGATTAGGTCCCTGAACTGAATGATTGTATATATGTACATACTGTTCTGTACTGTTCATGTATATATGTATGAAAAGTCTTTTTGGCATACAGACTGTCACAGCTCATTGGACATTGTTTATTTACTATTTTGGCTTCCGCCAGCCCCTATACTCTGTATTACTGTTCTTCTGTTAAGCAGGCCTTCGGTAATCTCGGTACTGGTCAGTTACGGTACTAAACCCATAGGGGCGGCTTTGGGTCGTGACAATAGAACCTCCTGCTTATCAATAAGTCCTCAAATCTCCCATTTGGCATGCTGCTATGCTTGAAGAGTATAATACTTTACTTGCTCAAGGAACTTGGTCTATTGTTCTCCTCTTCCATTTTCTAAGCAGGCTATTGGCTGCAAGTGGGTTTTTAGGATCAAAAGAAATACTGATGGTACCATCTCTAGATATAAAGCAAGGTTGGTGGCTAAGGGCTTTTTTTAACAACAAGAGGGGATTGATTACAATGAAACCTTTAGTTCTATGGCCAAACATCCTACAATAAGGATTTTGCTGTGTATTGCCCTCTACTATCATTGGCCATTAAAGCAACTTGACATTAGCAATGCCTTTGTACATGGGACCCTAGATGAAGAAGTGTATATGCACCAACCACCTGGCTTTGTCAGTGCCTCATCTCTTACTTATGTTTGCAAACTGAACAAGGCTTTTTATGGGCTGAAACAAGCTCCTATAGTTTGGTACTCTACTTTTGTCAATAGTCATTGTGATAACTCTTTATTCATTCACAAAATCCCTACTATTATCACCATCCTTCTTGTCTATGTGGATGATATTCTTCTCATTGGTAGTAGCTCTTCTCATATCCAAGCTCTTATTAAACAGATGCATTCTGCTTTTGCTATGAAAGAGTTAGGTAACATTTCTTATTTTTTGGGCATCTCTATTCAGTCCAAAGATGAATTGTATTTTTTGTCCCAACAGAAATATGCTTATAATATTCTTATTAAGGCAGAGATTACTTCTTGTAAGCCTTGCAATACTCCAATTTCCATGAAGCCTGTTGTTACACCTGATTCTTCTCTTTCATTTGCTCAACCTCAGCTCTATTGACGTTTGGTTGGTGTTTTGCAATACCTCACTATTACTCACCCAGATCTTTCCTTGGCAGTGAACCAAACCTATCAATATATGCATGCTTGAACTAATGCTCATTTTGCTCTAGCCAAACACATTCTCAGATTTGTCAATGGATCTCTCTCTCATGGTTTGACTTTTAGTCCCAATACTTTTGGGTTACAGGCTTTTTCAGATTCTAATTGGGCAGGGGACTCTGCTGATCGTAAATCTACCTTAGGCTATTGTGTCTATCTTGGCTCTAATCTCATCTCCTAGTCAGCAAAGAAGCAATCTACTATCTCCCAATCTAGTACTGAAGCTGAATATCGATCTTTTGCTTATGTTACAGCTAAATTAAGTTGGCTTCAAATGCTACTTCAAGATCTTTCTTTTCCTCCTTCCATGTCTCCTATTCTCTGGTGTGACAATTTATCTGCCATTGCCCTGGCCTCGAATCTTGTGTTTCACACAAGGTCTAAACGCATCAAAGTTGACTGTCACTTTATCCATGAAAAGATTGCAGTCAAGAAGCTTGTTCTTAAATACATTTCATCAATTGATCAAATTGCTGATGTGTTTACTAAACCTCTATTTGCTTCTCGCTTTCATTATCTTCAATCCAAACTGTTGGTCACTCCCTCTTTTATCAGCTTGCAGGGGGCTGATGAGAATATTTCAGAAGCCACTAAAGCTAACGAAGTTGAAGCCAAAGTCAAACTCTCAGCTAATGCAGCTCAAGCTGAAGCTAATGGCTCAACTGTATCACATGGAGGATAGTTAGAGTTTGTTTGAAATTTGTTAATTGGTTAGAAATACTGTTTCAATATCTTGTATATCTTGTATAAATACATATTGTAATATTGTGAATGAAATAAGAAAAAAAAAGGTTCAATTTTTCTTTATAGATACACTTAAATAACCTTTTTTTATAATGAGAATGCATATCCTTGGTCCATATAAAATGAAGGATCTTGTATCCTTAGAGTATAAGTAAAAGAGAAAAAAAATTGAAGAATACAACACACTTTTCACTAAATTCAATATATTAATAATTATTTTACTTGCGTAGTAGAATTTGTTAAACCATGAACCATTTTATTAATATGGGGGTGTATCTCTTGCATTAGTTGAGATAATTTAATTTTCTTCTGTCACAAATATTTTTATGACAGTGATATTTATTTATAAATGAGTTGCAAAAATGTATACAATCAATTGGGTTTTTGAATTGTTCGTTTCTTAAGCAAAATTTTTATGAGGATATAATTTTGTCAAAACATTAATTCTGATTTGTGTAGTCATAATTATTTTGGATTTTTGGATTTGAAATTTATGAATCAAGCACATCATAGACAACAAATGATGAATGGCATGTTACTAAATTCAGGCTTACCACAGAACTTGTTGGGGGAAGCAATATTGTCTGCTAATTATGTTCGTAATAGAATACCCCACAAGAAAACCAAAAGCATTCCTTATGAATTGTGGAAAGGTCGACCACCTTCCTATAAATACTTAAAAGTGTGGGGGTGTTTGGCAAAAGTTAAAGTTCCTATTCCATAAAAGCCTAAGATTGGACCAAAAACAGTAGATTGTGTGTTTATTGGTTATGCTCAGAATAGTAGTACATATCGGTTTCTGACTTATAAATCAGAAATACCTGATATAAATGTGAACACTATTATAGAGCCAAGGAATGTTGTGTTTTTGATCATGCCTTTCCTTATAAGAAATGACAGGAATTAAGTTCACAAAAAAGAACTTATGATTGTACACAAAGTCAAGAAACTAATGACAATCAAACACAAGAGACTAGTAATGGTCTCAACCAACAGGATTTAACTAATGATGAACCAAGACGAAGTAAGAGAGCGAAAACATCAAAATCCTTTGGTCCAGATTTTTTGACATACTTGTTAGAAAATGAACCTCAAAGCTTTAAGGCAGCAATGACAGGTCCTGAAGCACCTTTATGGAAAGAGGCTGTTAATAATGAAATAGAATCCATTATGCAAAATCATACTTGAGAATTGGTGGATCGTCCACCAGGTTCTAAACCTCTTGAATATAAATGGATATTCAAGAGAAAAATAAAAGCAGATGGCTCAATTGATAAGTATAAAGCAAGACTTGTAGTTAAAGGTTACAGACAAAAGGAAGGTCTGGATTATTTTGACACATATTCCCCTGTGACAAGAATAACATCCATTCACATGCTTATTGCTATAGCAGCGTTGTTTAATTTAGAAATACATCAAATGGATGTTAAGACAGCTTTCTTAAACGGTGATCTAAATGAATAGATCTATATCGAACAACCCGAAGGGTTTGTAGTATCAGGGCAAGGAAAAAAAAAGTTTGTCAACTTGTAAAATCCCTTTATGGATTAAAACAAGCACCTAAGCAATGACATGAAATATTTGATCATGCAATGCTTACTAATAGGTTTAAGATAAACGAATGTAACAAATGCGTCTATGTTAAAAACACTGACCAAGGATATGTCATAGTTTGTCTTTAGGTGGATGACATGCTTATCATTGGAAGCAGTCAAAAGATGATCAAATCAATTAAGCAAATGCTTAACAAAAGATTTGATATGAAAGACATGGGGGTCGCAGATGTTATATTAGGAATGAAAATTACTAAAATATCTGACGGATATGCATTATCTCAATCTCATTATATTGAGAAAATTCTTGATAAATTTATCAAGGATGATTTGAATTTAGCAAGAACACCTGTAGACATCAGTCTTTATTTATCGAAAAATAAAGGTGATGTAGTGTCTCAGTTAAAATACTCCCAAATCAATGGAAGCCTAATGTACCTAATGAATTGTACTCGTCCTGATATAGCTTATGCTATCAGTAAATTGAGTAGGTACACTAGTAACCCCGGAGAAGACCATTGAAAAGCGATCATTCGGGTTCTTAGATATCTAAGATTCACCTGTGATCATGGTTTGAACTTTACTCGATATCCAGCAGTACTTGAAGGTTATGGTGATGCCAATTGGATATCGGATACTAAAGATTCAAAATCCACTAGTGGATATGTCTTTACTCTAGGAGGCGCTGCTGTTTTTTGAAAGTCCACGAAACAAACTTGCATCGCACGATCATTGCTTTAGACAAAGCAGGTGAAGAAGCAGAATGGCTTCGTCACTTCTTAGAAGACATTTCAATGTGGCCAAAACCTGTGCCAGCTATTTGCATTCATTGTGATAGTCAATCTGCAATAGGCAGGGCACAGAATCACATGTATAACGGTAAGTCACGACATATTCGTCGTCGACATAATATCGTAAGGCAATTGTTGTCAAATGGAATAATCTCTATAGATTATATAAAATCTAAAGAGAATGTTACAGATCCGTTAACAAAAGGTTTGACAAAAGAGCTAGTGTATAGTTCATCGAAGGGGATGGGATTAAAGCCTATTACATAAGAGTCATTTTAATGGTAACCCTACTTATATGACTGGAAATCCCAAGAACTAAGTTCAAAGGGACAACTAAGTTATGTATGGCTCGCCAGAAATCACCAGAACTAAGTTCAAAGGGACAACTAAGTTATGTATGGCTCGCCAGAAATCACCAAGGGATTAAAATTCCCTACCCATTTCTATGGTGAGAGTGATATCTGCAACATATATTGTATGCAGGGGCATAAGGATAAGCTTTACTTTTAATGATTACTTATATCTTGATTAAGCCATAAAATCAAGACGAGTATAAGGAGATACTCACAATAAGAATCACCTATATGAGTGTTGAACTGGGGCCGGTTCTATGAGAATGAAAGAGGCTATATTCTCTAGAAATACTCATGAAAATCAGGTGCGTTCAAGGCCAAAATGAACACAACAGTGAGAACCACGACGTGTCAGAAGATATTTTGCGTGAAATCTATTGTCTTGGCTTACACAAACGGCTGAACAATTCAAGGAATCGCGTCCATTGGTTAGCCAGTAAGTCCGATAGGTTATCACTAGGGAAGGTTCAAGACCGAAAACTACCTATCCTGATGCAAGATATTTTCGACTTATACTCTTTCGATAAATTTGCATATTGTTGCATTTCTGTTGTCATCAAATTCCATTCATATGGGGATTGTTGGAAATGGTTATAAAATTCTGGGTAAAACCAGAATTTTTTCCTAAGTTTGGTCTAATTTTGAGGGGGCCCCGTGCGTCGATTTATGCGGGTCAAAGTGGTAACGCGTTCTATGCTACGTTGTGCTTCACGTGGTATATTTGGTTGCTCAAAACCATTACAGAGTGAATGGGAAATTGAAGCCAAAGTATGCTCCATGGAAATGGAGTTTTGGTGGAAATTCCTTAAAGGTTTGAATAAGGCTTGTCCTACATTGATTTGGTAGGAGGTTTTGAAAGGGTTTATAAGGCATGGGTTTGGTACTTGGGGTGTTCCCCAAAGGGTACCCAAGTGTTTTAAAGGGAGAGGTTATGGGCAAAATGGGTTAGACCCATTGGACTCAAAAATCACCACACGCGCTCGCGCCGCCGCGGCCGTCCGTCCAGTCGAGCAGGCTAGGCTGGGCTTGGGCGCTGGTGTGTGGTTGGGTTGGGCTTGTTCGGCCCAATATTAATCTTTTTGGGTCAAAAACATTTGAATTTAATTTTATTAATTCAAATTAAACTGGTTTGGTTTTATTGTACATCCAAATAGGGCCCTTCCCGAAAATAAACCAGTCTGGTATTATTGCACACCCAAACAGGGTCCTTTCCGTTTTTGTTATCTGTTTGAAATATAAACAGATTCAAATCTGTTTAAATTCAAAACCATACCTGTTCAAAATAGGTTTGCACCTATTTAATTCAAAATCTGTAGCCACCAATCCATCTATAAATAGGACAGACCTCATTTGGATTTTGTAACTCTAATTTTCGTCCTTCATAATTCTGCAAACATCCTCTTCATTTTGCTACATTATTTTCTTATTAGAGAGAGTATAAACACTTTGTGTGTTTGTTAGGCAAACAATTTGTAGTGCTGCTATTGTTTGTAGTAGATCATTTTATCCTGGGAGATAGACTTCCACATTCTGAAAGCACCGTGGAGAGGACGAATCTGTCTTAAGGACACAGTGTCAAACACTAGACTTGATCAGATTATAATTCGAAGAAATTAAATCAAGTAAGTTATTTAATTAATTTTTGTGTTATTGTTATTTATTTAAATCAGATTTTAATTTTATTTTTGTAACAAAATAAAATCTGTTTTTATTTTTTATTTTTTTATTTCGAGTTTGATTTTTGTAATCAAACAAATTCTCTCATTTTCTTTATTTCTTTAAATTCTAGTTGTTGTTTTGTACACAATAGAATTAAATCTTTTAAATACAGTGAAGATTATCCAACAATATATATATATATATATATATATTTCATTTATAAATCACTTTCTAAATTTATGAAACAAATACATTCAAATTAAGAATACTCTTGAACATTTCAATAAAAATAACAAAACTTAAAAAAAATTGTACCATTTCTTTCTCCTGTATTCATGGATTGAAATATACAAGTTGTCTATCTAAAGAGTCTACGTCTCTATTCTCAAGTCAAAATGAAAAATCATTTACGTGTACCAACTAAATAACTCGAGTATGTATAAAAAATAAATAAGGACTAATGTAGATTAATTATAAACTCAATACTTCTATTATAATTAAATCAATGTTTAAATTTTTGTAGTCATAACAGTAATTATATATAAGAGTAGTAGAGTCCACAAAAATAAGAGTAGTAGTAAGGTACATTTCCCTTTTTAATTGAATTGTTCAGCATTTGGATCGGGTTGCTTCTGTCTTGCATGGACAACGTGCCTCTTTCCATCGGAGGCCGGGGAAGCCATGCTGGACAATCGAGTTTGGGATACAATTCTTCCTTCTTAAATTATTATTCTCCAATTTGTGTTTGTTATTATCATTGATTAATTGTTTTACAAGTTACACTTTTTAGTCATTAAAGACTTCTTAATTCATTTTTTTGTCTTGAATATATGAATTCCATCTTTGTAGACACACTCAAAATACTCAAATTGACCTTCTCGAAGGTAAAATAAGCCAACAAGTACCAATTATTCTTCAACAAATTATTCGGCCTAAACAGATTGGCTTTATTGAGTTTGGGTTAAAGGAGCTTCTTTGGCTTGTTGGCATTTTGGGCTGGACTTTTCTCCAGTCCATCATTTGAATTAGAGGGTGTTGTTCGAGCTCATGAATTCAATTATAAGTCTCGTTTCGATAGTTTGAATCGTTAATTTTGTTGAGCTTTGTGTATATCATATATAAAAAAATTAGATCAATTTGATATTTATAGTTCATTAATTTTATCACATTTGTTCTAAAAAAAATAGATGGTCTATTTTTAAAAATAAATTGACCATTAAGTTTTCTAGATAAAAACAATAAAATGAAGGGGCTATGAATATCGGAATGACTTAATTTTTTTATTTTATTTTTATGAATAATTTGTGGTGTAGTGAGTTTAGGAATACTCTCTCTCGTTCATACAGACCTTTTTTCTTTCCCTTTCTTATTGACTGTCACTCCTACTTTTATAATGTTTCCAGGGGCCTTCCAGGGGGCCATTTTCTACTACTAGGCCTTACCTTCGTTCTTGGGCCCCGATGCAGCCCACGGGTTATATGGCTCCAACGACCCTCTAACTTGGTCTTACTCGGCCAAGGCTCTTATTAGATCTAGCATGGGCCGATTTGAGCTCGGCCATCTACAAAGTTCACGGGTCCATTCTATGGCCAATTTATGCACGCCCCCCCTGCCACTTTGGTCAACCCGAGGGCTTCCGATATCCTCATTTGCTCGACCCCCACAATATGCACACAGGATCCGATAAAATGAGTGGTTCAAATCATCAAAACTAGAGTCGTGGTGGGTCGCACGGAGGGAAGCCCTGTTATTCAAATTGTATAGATTAAATAAAACAAACAAACAGATTCATACTTAATTAAATTGATTTACAGAATAAGAAATCATGGGACTACATCATACAACATAATGAACATAAATACATATAACAAAAATAAGGAAAAGAGAGCAAAACGAAGCTTGTGTAATACCACAGTCTTGTGTAATACCACAGTCTCCTTTAAATAGATTCACCGCCTCACCGTGGGTACTGGAAGTATGCCAGCGTCTGTCTCGTAGGATACGATGGTATAGGCTCGCTAACATGGAAGCACTTTCTGTTTAGCTCCGGTGAATCGACAATAGCAGCACTCTCTCACATAGGAACAAGAATATAGGAGCAGACTGAAATTCTGTATAGTATGGAAGCCAAAAATTTTGTATCTAAGACCAAAGGGGGTTCTCCTCTTATACAGAATAAGGGAGAGATGAGGAGTTTTTCTGTAACAAATGCACAATTCAATTTCTGCAAAACTGAAAAAGTAATACAGGAAAATTAATAATGTAAATCACCATTTTAAGTGTATAGGTTACACACAATATAGACATGTGTGTATATCTGCAGCCAACAAATAAATATGGCCTAAAAAGATTAGGTTGATGGGCCACCAACTTGGCCCAGCCCCAAACCTAACCCATTCCCTCAAGATCCGAGACCCATGGATCACGGATCCGGACCCGATCCTGTCCGATCCAGTCGGGTGTGCGACACGTGCGCACGTATGGCAATTTTTGCATAACCAACTTGGACCATTGTTTTGGCCCAAGCCCATCCTTGAAGCTTCCACAACTCCTTAAATTGAATAGACCCTTAGAACCTATGAACTATCTGCTAGCCGTATCGTCACCCGTAGGGGGATCCATGACATGTGCTTATATGTACCCCTGAATGTATGTCCTTTATTTCTGAACTGTATTGTGGCATCCTTAGCACCTACTGTTTACTGTTACTGTTATAGAGATCTCTGTCGGTTCCCTCGTGGAACGACTACTGTTTACTGACTGATGGCCATCATTACTGTTCGGTCTTTCAAGACCTACTGTTACTGTTATGCTAATGGATGTACCACATATGACTGTTTACTGTACTGAGCAACTGAAATACTGACTGAAATGAACTGTTTTCATTACTGTAAGGACATTTATTCTAAACCCCTTTACGCTTTATGTTATTCACTGGGCCTTAGCTCACTACTCATATATATATGTAGGTGTTCAGGCACCAGACCGCAGCTAGGAGCGTCAGGGTTACTCCAGTTTTGTCAAGCCAGCCTTTGTGCCTCACTGCGAGGTTCCGAGCCTATCGTGCTAAGGCTTAGGGGTGTTTTAGAAGTCCCCCTTCTGTACTGTCTTACTGTTTTGTAATACTGAACGAATTGTATAGACTGACTGTTTACTGTACTGTTCTGCAAGGGATGGAGTCCCTAGCCTGAATGATTATAAATATTGTGCATACTGTTTTGTACTGGTTATGTATAAATGTATGAAAAATCTTTTTGGCATACAGACTGTCATAGCTCGGTGGACATTATTTATTTACTGTATTGGCTTTCGCCAGGCCCTGTACTCTGTTTTACTGTACTACTGTTAAGTAGGCCTTCGGTAATCTCGGATTACTGGCCGGTTACGGTGCTAAACCCATAGGGCCGGGTTTGGGTCGTGACACTTGGGCTGATTTTCTGGAAAATTCTTATAAACACATGGAATAACATGATTCAAAACTCAATTTGAGAAATCAAAGCCCAAGGGTGTTTAATTCAAACCCAATTTCAAACTAATTTCATGAATATGAAGAACATGCAAACATGCATGAATTCAAATCAATTCAAAGCTTCAAAACATGCTCTAGAGAGCCAATTGTTTCCAAAACATGATGAAATCATGGACTTAAACATAATTGTGAACATGCATGCAACATTTTGCCATGAACCTAACTCAAAATCCAACAATACTAACATGCATGCAAAGATTGAGCTTCAATTCAACAACAATGAACCAAAACATGACTTAGTTCTACAATGAAGCATGAATCATGCAAGAACTAGCTCAAACGCAAGAATGAGAAGATGAAATCCTTACCTAGAGCTTTAGGTACAAGGTGAGGAAGCTAGATTTGCAACCTATGTTCCAATTCCTTCAATTACCAAGCAATTTACAAGCAAAATTGAGATGAACTCCACTCCTCTAGTCTCTCTCTCTCTATGGTCGGCAATGAGAAGGAAAAATGGCTGAACAAAATGTGTGCTTAAGTGGAATCAAGTCTCAAGAAGGTCCAAGTAGTGGGCCACTAGAGTGGCAAAATGGTAATTACGGCAACTGTTGCAATTTAACTCAGTTTAATCTAATTTAAACATACCTATTCAGTTTTCAGATAATTATACCATAAAATCACATGAATTATGACAATCATAAAACATCAAACAATTTTGGATTCAGCCGCCGATAAGGCCTTCAACGTACAGTCTAAACATATAAGCATGAACAGATAATCATACAGTCAAACAGATAGAATGCAATTAACTAACATATACTCGATCAATTCGATTTCCAATTCCAGTCAGCCAGTTCAGTAGTTTATTCAGTTCAATTATCAGTCATAATCAGTCTCGGTTAGCAGTAATTAGCAGTTAATCAGTCATTAATCGGTAAACAGTATGAGGGTTGTTACAGTCTCCCCTCCTTATAAAGAGTTTAGTCCTCTAAACTCGAGTTACCTTCAGTCTGGAAGAAAACAGGGTTCAGTGGGAACAGTTCAGGATATCTTTTAGCCATGTCATCTTTCCTTTCCCAAGTGGCATACATACCACCATGGTTTTGCCAGTCAACTTTCACTAGCGGGATCTCTTTGTTTCTCAGTCTCTTGATCTGTCTGTTTACAATCTGTATAGGCCATTCTTCGTAAGTGTAGTCATCACTCAGCACTACACGGGTAGGCTCTATCACATGAAAAGGATCCCGGAGATAGTCTCTTAACATCGAAATATGGAAAACATTATGCATGTGCTCCATTTCAGGAGGGAGCGCGACTTGATACGCCACCGGATTAATTTTCTCAATAATCTCATATGGTCCAACGTATCTTGGCGTTAACTTGTCTTTGACTCCAAAACGAGTGTGGCCCTTCATTGGTGTCACTTTCACAAAAACGTGATCACCCACTTCATACTCTCTGTCCCGTCTTCTGACATCCGCATAACTTTTCTGACGGCTCTATGCAGTTTTCAACCTCTGTTGTATCAGTTTCACTTTTTCAGTCATTTCATAAACAATCTCGGGCCCAAGCAAAGGCCCGTCTCCAACTTCTGCCCAGTAGATCGGAGATCTACATTTTCTGCCATACAATGCCTCGAAAGGCGCCATACCAATACTCGAATGGTAGCTGTTGTTGTAGGCGAATTCAACTAATGGCAGATGACTTTCCCAATCTCCCTGAAAATCAAGGACACACATTCTCAGTAAATCCTCCAGAGTTTGGATGGTCCTTTCTGATTGGCCATCTGTCTGAGGATGATAGGCACTACTCAGTCTCAGTTCAGTACCCAGTGCAGTTTGTAGGCTTTGCCAAAACCTCGATGTAAACTTCGAATCCCTGTCAGAAACAATAGACACAGGCACTCCATGCAGTCTCACAATTTTATCAATATAGATAACACCCAATTTATCCGCATTATAGATTGTCTTGATAGGTAAGAAGTGAGCAGATTTGGTTAGTCTATCAATAATAACCCAAATTGAATCCATACCTTTTCCGGAGCGAGGTAACCCAACGATAAAATCCATCGTGATATGCTCCCATTTCCACTCTGGTATGGGTAGGGGTTGCAATAATCCGGCAGGTCGTTGATGTTCAGCTTTGACCTGTTGGCAATGAAGACATTTGGACACAAAGTCAGCAATTTCTTTCTTCATTCCCGGCCACCAGAAATTCTGTTTCAGATCTTGGTACATTTTCGTATTCCCCGGGTGGATAAACAAATTCGAATTGTGGCCCTCTTGCAGAACTCTTCTTTTCAGTTCAGTATCATTCGGTACACAGTCTTTCATGAAATTTCAGTACATTGTTCTCAAATTTGAATCCCGGTCTCGATTTAGATTCTCTTTCTTCGATGATCTTCTACAAGAAGTCATCCTGTTGCTGTTTCTCTTTAATTTCTTCAATCAGTGCCGGTTGAGCAGAAATAGCAGCTAAGGTTCCACCTTGTTCTCGTAAAACAATTTCAATTTCAGATTTTTCAAGGTCACAAAGCAACTCTTTCTGTCCGGTAAGCAAACATGCTAAGTTTCCAATCGATTTTCGGCTCAATGCATCGGCAACGGTATTGGCTTTTCCCGGATGGTACAAAACTTGTAGGTCGTAGTCTTTAATTAGTTTTAGCCATCTCCGCTGTCTCATGTTTAGTTCTTTCTGTGTGAAGAAATATTTTAAACTCTTGTGGTCGGTGTATACTTCACATGTCACCCCGTACAGATAGTCACGCCAGATTTTCAGTGCAAATACTACTGCAGCAAGTTCCAGATCATGGGTCGGGTAGTTCTTTTCATGCGGTCTCAGTTTGTCGGGAAGCATAAGCAATAACTCTCCCATTCTGCATTAAAACACACCCCAAACCCTTATGAGAAGCATCACTAAATACAGTATAACCATCCATACCTGAAGGTAAGGTCAGAACCGGTGCAGTCACTAATCGAGTTTTCAACTCCTGGAAAGCAGATTCTCTTTGGTCAGTCCAGTCAAATGATGTCCCCTTCTGAGTTAACTGAGTCAATGGTAGAGCAATTTTGGAGAAATCTTTGACAAATCTTCTGTAATATCCAGCCAATCCCAAAAAGCTTCGGACATCAGTCACGTTTGTTGGTCTAGGCCAGTTCACTACAACAGGTATGTGGCTTTTGGTTTTGAATTGAACAGGTATGTGGCTTTTGGTTTTGAATTGAACAGGTATGTGGCTTTTGGTTTTGAATTGAACAGGTATGTGGCTTTTGGTTTTGAATTGAACAGGTATGTGGCTTTTGGTTTTGAATTGAACAGGTATGTGGCTTTTGGTTTTGAATTGAACAGGTATGTGGCTTTTGGTTTTGAATTGAACAGGTATGTGGCTTTTGGTTTTGAATTGAACAGGTATGTGGCTTTTGGTTTTGAATTGAACAGGTATGAAACCTGTTAGATTCAAATTTAAACAGATTTGAATCTGTGTTTAATTCTGTTTGAAAACGGGAAGGGCCCTGTTTGAATGAACAAAAAATCCAAACCAATTTAATTTGAATTCTGGATTTTATTTTAATAAAAAATAAAATTAAATTCAAATATTTTTGGCCCAAAAAGATTAGAAACCCAACCGGACGGAATGGGTCTAGCCCATAACCTCTCCCTCTAAAACACTTGGGTACCCCTTGGGGCACACCCCAAGTATCTCACCCTAAGCCTTATAAACCCTTTCAAAACTTCCCACCAAATCAATGTGGGACAAGCCAATTTACAACCTTAAGGAATTTCCACCAAAACTCCATTTCCATGGAGCACACTTTGGCTTCAATTTCCCATTCACTCGGTAATGGTTTTGAGCAACCAAATATACCACGTGAATCACAACGCGGCATAGAACGCGTTACCACTTTGACCCGAGTAAATCGACACTCGGGGCCCACCTAAAAAATAGACCGAACTTAGGAAAAAATTCTGGTTTTATCCAGAATTTTATAACCATTTCCAACAGATACCACTTTCTAAATTTCAGTTACTGATTTTCCTCTAGTTTTATGAACTGGACTGTGTTGTGTGTTGGTGGTTCATTACAAGATTCAATTTCGATAATTGGAACCATTTATATGGTAAAACCTTGAGTAAATCGCCTATGCAAACAAGAAACTGATATTTATTATTTTTTTATATAATATATATATATATATATATAAATAAAATTAGAACATGAGATTGTGTTTCAAACAAGTGTATCATGTACATGTAGACAAAGGAAGACTAGGCAAGTGAGCATTTTCAAAATATACAACATAAATAAATCTGAAGTAAAACAGTAGAGCCATCAAAACTTCTTACTAGTTCATAAAGAATAATGCTCAATAAAAGATATATCTATATAGAAACATATAGAGAACCATCCCTAGCTCTGCTACATACATAATACATAAGAACCATGCCGGTAGCTGGAACATATTAGAGGGCCTAAGGAGAACAGCCATGCATTTTATTGCACAAGCTTCTTGTGAGGCTATCCACAAAGCATAGAGAATGGCTCAGGCCCGTGGTCCACAATGGACATCACCAGAGTGCTCTGCTACTTATGCAACTGTAGAGAGAATTATAGAGGAGAGGAATTTCTGGATTTGTGAATCTGATCATCCTGTGAGGTTGGAGATGGCAATGACGGAGGCGAGAATGCTGAATGATAAGATGAAGATGCAAGTTGGGCAAGTGCTGGAACAGCACCACCTGCAAAATGCCCATCCCATACACAAACACATTAGGTTTAAATCAACTTTACAAAATGAAATTTATTTATCAAAAAAAATAAAAACAGAAGCTTTACATAATGAAACAATCATATTCTATATATACACACACAAAATCGCATGTCCAAAAAGCATCCCTATCTGCAGCAGAGAGCCATAACTCACTAATTCTCAATATCCATGATGGACCAACATTGGGGATCAGAAAATTGTAGTTCTCAACACAGACATGACTTCACAGTATCTGCAAAAATAAATTCCACCTAGTTTTCCAATAATGCCCCAGAGCAAACTACATGATTTAGGTATGCTCTTCCCTCCCAGACACAGCCTATCGTGACCAAAATGAGAACCTATCTTATACCCCCAAAATGAGAATCAGACAATGATAAGCTCACCCTAGGCCAAGTTAATGCATACCCAAACACCTCCGCAAAATATAAGGACACATCATATCTCAACTTCTCTCCTTTGTCCCCACAAAAAAAAAAATATGTTGTTGTTCTCAAATACCAAATGAGACACCAACATGAGTTCTCAAAAGAAAAAAGCATTTTTGAGACTAAACTTCCCAATGACCTTCCTCATCCAAATAGCCAAAACAAAACTATGGCCACAAGTTTATATAGACTACCCACAAGGTTGATAGGTCTATAATCCTAAATGTCCCACGCACCCACGTTCATGAGCACTACAACAATGAAAGAGGCCTTCAAAATCTTCTCAAACACTCCTAATTCATGAAAATGCCAGAAACTACCATAATATCTCCAATAGTGCTAGGGGGTTCACTCACCCAAAACCTCGGTGAACCAAGTATCACTGGTATGTGTCTTGAGTGTTTTTGAAATGAAAACAAGACTGGCCCAATGAAAACAAGACTCGCCCAAGGAATACATAAACAATGGAGGTTCCCAAATTTTCATTGGTTTCAATTTCAATTCCAAAATCACGAAAACAAAACCCCCAAAAGAAAAATAAACTAGCAACCTAACGCTATGTTTGGTTGAGCAATTTGGCAAAGCATTCGGAAAAGGGAAAGGAAAAATGTGCGGAAAACAAATTTCACCTTCATTTTCCTTTTTCCTTTCCAAATCTCTTTCAAAATTCCCCAAGCAAACACAGCCTAAATGTGAGAAGCATTAATCAAGAAATAAATAACTAAATTGGAACTACAAAACAATGACGAAGATATCTAATGGAATTCAAAATGATAAATAAACATATATCTATATATAAACAAATATAATAATAACAATAACTACTAACCCTGAAGTCGATGCTGAGAGTCGTCAACTACATCTAAACCAACACACCAACAATAGTACAACAATACACCAGATGAGATGATCAAAAAACAAAAACAAAAAAAAAAAAACAAGAGTTAAATAGATGAAATAAACAACAAAATAAATAATAATATATATATAATATAAACGTAGTGTGTGCGAGAGAGAGAGAGAGAGAGAGAGCAAGCGAGAGAGCGAGAGAGAGAAAGCTACTTGGGGGTTGGTAAAGCCCGCGCTGCCATCAACGCCCAATGGAGAGTCTAAAGGGCTCCGACGGCGGGCAGTCTTCATCGCAGTGAGTCAATTGGGGAGGAAGTATTGTTGGGAGTAGGTAGTAGTTGTTAGGGTTTGACAGAGAATGGAGATAGGGGCTGACGAAGCAGAGGAGCGGAGGCCGCCAACAACCCCATTACTACATTTAATGGGTAACGGGTGGGTGACTATCTTCTCTCTGCTTCTTTTCGGCCATTCCCTCCATCGCCATCGCCTCCGCCTCCTCCCAATAGGATTCCACACCAACCCCCAAAAACACAAGCACTGCTCAGATAAGATCAAGTAGTGTGCGTCAACGCTGCGAGAGCTCGCCCTTTTATAGAAAGCCCTAGACCTCAAGCGCCTAATTACCTAATAATACCCCCCCACTTATTTCTAATTATAAAAATGTCATCCAAATTAATTTATTTTATTTTTCTATTTGTGTTTAATTTTTGTGTTAATTTGCATAGTTGATTAACAAAATTTATTATTAATACAAATATCATTTTATATTTTGCTAATAACATTTTCTTTTTTCTATAAGATTAATTTATGTTCTTTTTTTTTTTAAAGCTTTAACTCAGCTCATTTTATGTAATTAATTGACTTGAGCCAAACTTTAGTTTTTCAAATTATTTAACAAGCCGAGCTCAAACTCAATTAATTTTTAAACAAACAAGTTTGAACACAGAAACTCAATTCGACTCATTTACAGCCCTATCTAATAACCAAGCTTAAACAAAATTTTTAACTCATTAAATTTAAGGGAAAATTGGTCTAAGGTCCCTCTCCCACTTTTCATAATGGAAGAGATCCACAAAATTATTTTTTGATGTCTAAGGTCCCTAAACATATATCAGAGAAATTTGACTCTTTTGACTCTGCTCTACTCTCTCTCTCTCTTTAACAGGTCGCTGGGCAGCTACGCTTTGATACCCAGATCTTGAAGAAATTACGAACTTCTATATTGGCTCCATTCGCAAGATCACAAAAGACACCTTCATCCACATCTAGATCTCATCATTCATCTTCATCATCACGAACTTCTATATTGGGAACAATGTCTAACAATCATTCTCCAGATAGAAATAATGGTATCTTGAGTCGCAATGCTTCAGCAATATCATTTATGTGGGGTTTAGGTTCATATACCTCTTTGTTTTCCAGGACAGTGTACTCCAGTCATACTTTTTATTTTTCTTGATGATTTCTCAGATGTTAATTCTGGTTCTAATATTGAGAAGTCAATTGACACGTCCTCATCGAATCAGTCTTCAAGTTTGAGCAGTTTAGCTAGGCCAAGCTTGCCTATGAAAGGATCAGGACCACTTGTTGTGCTAGCACGCCCTGTGAGTAAATCTGAAGGTGGATGAAGAAGAAATTGCAGTCATCTCTTGAAGCACAGATCCGTTTTTCAATTAAGAAATTTCTCTGGCTGGGAATTTTCTCTAGGTTGTGGAGTCCAGAGAAATTCTCTGGATGGGAGAATCTCTGGAAATGTTTGTCTGAAAATTTCTTTGGGTTTGGAGAGTCCAGAGAAATTTTGAAACTTCTCATGTGTCTAGGGAAATTTTGAAATTTCTCTGGTTCAACCTTTGGACAGCAAAAGATGGCTCTGTTTCTCCAAAGCCAAGTTTTTTCCATGAGAATTACTGCAAAAAGCACAAAATCTGACTTGCTTGAAGGAGAAACTCGAAATATCAAGGATGGAGTGAGAATATGGTTGATCCAATCTAAGAATGATAGGTGGGAGAAATCATCTGTCCTAATACCCAACTTGGCAAACCAAATCATCTTGATGGGTTTGCAGGTAAATTTTAGACAGAATTGAATTTATTCGAATTGAATTTTCTCTGGTTTGGACCAGAGAATTTCTCTGGATGAAATTTCTCTGGTTGAATTTTCTCTGGACTGAATTTTCTCTGGTTGAATTTTCTCTGCACTGAATTTTCTCTGGACTGAAATTTCTCTGGATTGATGTTGAGGGACCTTAGACATCATGAAAATAGTTGATGTCCTTTATACTATAAAATCATAATATCAGGGACCTTAAAAAAAATACCCCTAAATTTAAACAACTTACGACTTTTTATATACACTATAAAAAATAAATAAATAAAATCAAACTACTCTAACTCGACCTATATTTGGCTCATTAAAAGTTCAATTAAAATTGACTCATTATATAAACAAACTAAATTTAAACAAACTCAATAAATGTTCAAATCAAATTTGAATAACATATTACTCAATTCGACTCAGCTTTTACAATCTTACCTATAATCTATGATTGCCCTCCTTGAGACCCAACTGGTAAATTTGTTCAATAGACAACACGATTCCTTCAGGTTAGCACTTGACCTAAATGTCCTAGGTTAGCACTTCACTTGATGTTGATACCACTTTCTAAATTCCAGTTACTGATTTTCCTCTAGTTTTATGAACTGGACTGTGTTGTGTGTTGGTGGTTCATTACAAGATTCAATTTCGATAATTGGAACCATTTATATGGTAAAACCTTGAGTAAATCGCCTATGCAAACAAGAAACTGATATTTATTATTTTTTTATATAACATATATATATATATATATATATAAATAAAATTAGAACATGAGATTGTGTTTCAAACAAGTGTATCATGTACATGTAGACAAAGGAAGACTAGGCAAGTGAGCATTTTCAAAATATACAACATAAATAAATCTAAAGTAAAACAGTAGAGCCATCAAAACTTCTTACTAGTTCATAAAGAATAATGCTCAATAAAAGATATATCTATATATAAACATATAGAGAACCATCCCTAGCTCTGCTACATACATAATACATAAGAACCATGCCGGTAGCTGGAACATATTAGAGGGCCTAAGGAGAACAGCCATGCATTTTATTGCACAAGCTTCTTGTGAGGCTATCCACAAAGCATAGAGAATGGCTCAGGCCCGTGGTCCACAATGGACATCACCAGAGTGCTCTGCTACTTATGCAACTGTAGAGAGAATTATAGAGGAGAGGAATTTCTGGATTTGTGAATCTGATCATCCTGTGAGGTTGGAGATGGCAATGACGGAGGCGAGAATGCTGAATGATAAGATGAAGATGCAAGTTGGGCAAGTGCTGGAACAGCACCACCTGCAAAATGCCCATCCCATACACAAACACATTAGGTTTAAATCAACTTTACAAAATGAAATTTATTTATCAAAAAAAATAAAAACAGAAGCTTTACATAATGAAACAATCATATTCTATATATACACACACAAAATCGCATGTCCAAAAAGCATCCCTATCTGCAGCAGAGAGCCATAACTCACTAATTCTCAATATCCATGATGGACCAACATTGGGGATCAGAAAATTGTAGTTCTCAACATAGACATGACTTCACAGTATCTGCAAAAATAAATTCCACCTAGTTTTCCAATAATGCCCCAGAGCAAACTACATGATTTAGGTATGCTCTTCCCTCCCAGACACGGCCTATCGTGACCAAAATGAGAACCTATCTTATACCCCCAAAATGAGAATCAGACAATGATAAGCTCACCCTAGGCCAAGTTAATGCATACCCAAACACCTCCGCAAAATATAAGGACACATCATATCTCAACTTCTCCCCTTTGTCCCCACCAAAAAAAAAATATGTTGTTGTTCTCAAATACCAAATGAGACACCAACATGAGTTCTCAAAAGAAAAAAGCATTTTTGAGACTAAACTTCCCAATGACCTTCCTCATCCAAATAACCAAAACAAAACTATGGCCACAAGTTTATATAGACTACCCACAAGGTTGATAGGTCTATAATCCTAAATGTCCCACGCACCCACGTTCATGAGCACTACAACAATGAAAGAGGCCTTCAAAATCTTCTCAAACACTCCTAATTCATGAAAATGCCAGAAACTACCATAATATCTCCATGTACCACACTCCAATAGTGCTAGGGGGAAACAAAAGCTATAACCACTTCTCTATAAAAACCCAATTTTGGCATGTTCACAACGCATTTATGGGACAATACATAAATATACATTCATCTATTTTACTCTTAAGATGTGTTTATCCTGGGTTATTAGTTTATAATGTGGCAATTCTAAAATATACAGGACAAGATACTCTACATAATACATAAAATGTACCACAAACTGATAAAAGATTCATATAGAACCTGTGCTAGATTATGAATGTATATTTCATCTATGAGGAATTCATTTCTATATAGTTTTAGTTTCTCCAACAACATTAATGAAGGTAAGAAAACAATTCATAAAACCGGATAGATATACAGCTGAAAATAATTTTTTATGGAGAAAACTCTAACCTGTCAACCCTGCACAAGCTGAAGAGAAGACTATCACAGGTGGAGCCTGCACCCAGTGAAAGAAACGGCAACAAAGTCACCAACAAAAAAAGGTACAAAATATGAATCCACAGATCCCGTGTCTGTACCCAATGCCATCTCTCACACATTACAAAAACCCACACTTATGAGAGAGAGGGTTATGGATATAACCATTAAGACTCTAGATGTTTTTATGAAGACGGAAAAAATAAATAAATAATAAAAAATAAAATAACAAAACTATTAGTTCCATGTATAACTTCATCAAGCATTGCCACAATGCGAATAACATAAGATTTTTAACCTAACTGAATTTTAATGAGCTCAACTTCCTATGTTTCTAAAAGTGTGCAACACAGTTAATCTACCTTGCATCATTTCTTATATTACTTCACTTCACCCAAAGGTGCATACTGGACAAGATATTTAAATATTTGAAGATATGTTATGATAGCATTGCCAAGATAGGCTTACCTAGATCATAGAGTAGAATATGTGGTAATTGGGCAAGTAGATAAATGAAACATACTATTGAGCCAGTGTCAGAAATTTTGGGGTAGTGAAAGAGGAGGTGGGGGAAGCATCACCCGAAACAAGCAAGCTTGCAATTGGGGTAGACAATGTTGGACTTCGTGGAAGAGGATAGAGATCATGAGAAATCTTAAAACTCTTGAGGAGAAAGATATAATCTAAAATATTTTTGAAAAAAAAGGAAGACCCTCACGCAAAACAAAAATGAAGAAATAAAATCAATTATAAAAGAACATTTAATAAGCTCAACACCACAAGTACTGACATGTTGGTGAAGAGACAATATCCCAACACAGTTGTCAAATCAAGAATTGAATCATGAATCAAAATTACATTTTTCCGAATCATGAATCATAATTATTTGGTTATAATTTCTAAAATACATTAAAAAATATTTAAACAATTAGATATTAAAGATATATTATAAATATGAAAATTTTAGACATAAATCAATGAAAAGTTTGTTTTGAATGATGATCACATGGTGCAATAGGCAATAACATGCTTGCCTCTAAGTGATGTAGGTTCAAGGATCAATATAATCTATGATCCTATATTTCATTTTTTTATTATGCATTACAATTAATGACAATCCATAAATGCATGTGCTGTTATGAATCAATGGAGACAAGAATCCATAGTCCGTCAAAAAAGAAAGATAAAAAATTCAAAATTTCAAATCACAATAGTGAGATAAATTTAATAGAATATAGTTGGTTTCTTTTTTATATAGGGTATATATAGACTTCAGTTTTGGTGCAAAACACAAATGCTAGAATTGAAACTCGTGTTAAAAAGAGACCTTTCAAAAAAAAGAGAAAAAAAAAAAAAAAAAAGAAGTCTTCAATTCATCGAAGAGGCAAACGCCAATAATAAAATTTTACAACTCAAGTAATCCAAATACTCATCTAAAATGGTCCAAACTACTCAAATCACCACTTTTTATAACCTCTTGCTTGATGCCTCCCAAATATTTCTTGTGCAAGTAGAAACACGTGGATAAAGTTGAACCAATTGATTGGTATTGGTGTATCAAACTAAATCGTGTAATACGTATCATGAATCATACAATTACGATGCAATTTATGCTTATTGTCGATTCACCCTTAGATACAAATCGGTTGTTTAGTGTATCAAACCGAATCGTGTGACACATGTTTTTAGGTCTATGTTACAACAATATCTAACAAGCATAAATAACATGGGTTATGAATACGACACGATATGGACAACCGTAAGTGTGTCAAACACATGTCGATGCTTGCCCTTTAGGTGCCAGCATCCAAACTGAATTGGACAGTAATATGGAATGCTAAGAGCTTCCGTGCTACCTAGAGCAAGATTGTGGATGCGGCATCTTTACAAATTCTAACCACACAATAAATTCTTCTATACAAATTGAATGACATGTTTAAGCTATACAAGGAACTAAAATTGCAAGTAAAAATCAAAGCTCAAGCAAATGGGGAATCGAAACGGAAGTTGACACTTACACCGATGAGGAAATGCAACCAGATAGGTCCTTTAACCCACCTCTGAACGATTGGCATCACTGTAGAGGTAATTCGATAAAATAAATAACAAAATACATGGAGGGAAAGAAGACAATTGTAAAAAAAGTGTATGTACTCTTTGTCAAAAGTTTATCACTAACAATAACAATTTCAGTGATTGAGAAAATCAACATATGGTATTGCTCAGGAAAGTAATTTCAGAGTGCTATATTATGCAAAGAGGAAAAAAAGAGAAGAAAAAGAAGATTAGCAGGAACAATGGAACAGGAATTATATCATTAGAATACCATTTGTTTACTGAAGTATCAAAGCCACAAGTAGATTATGGTTAATGCAAAACTTTCTATTATTGTGTCATGCCACATTAAAATACCATCAGTTTACAACATTGAACTCTACACTTTTTCTTGTACTAAGTGTTGTAATAAAAAAATTGTTTTAGTGCCTACTTCATTCTAATTTAAACCTAGAAGCATAAGATATGATACAAAAAATATATATATAAATGCAACTATAATACTTTAGCAAATGCATCTTTGTTCCTGGAAAAATCGAGACGAAGTTCAAGGTTTGAACCTTAAGAAAAGTAATGAATACAAGAATGAAGAAGTCAAATCTAACAAAAAAGTACATTGTCTTCTTTGATAGCAAACTAGGTGTTAGTTCCACAATTTGTATAGCTAATTCAACTGCCAACAAGCATTAACTATATCACCAGTGGGTGCTTATGGCTCCGATGTGTATTTGTGTGCTTTGCCTATTCTATTTGACTATAAGGGTACTTGCATGTTTTAGGCTAGGCATGTGGGTATCTCCCCGAAGATGTGTACCCATTGGGGAGGTGTAATGAAAGCAATTGTAATATCTCTTTTTGTGGTAATAACATCACACGCACGCACGCTTGCACGCACACACACAAAAGTTAACGTGCATTGACATACTAATCTTTTAAGATCTTAAATTTCATGCTTTTACTAAGTTAAACCATTTTGAAACCATTGGTTTACAACAAAATAACTGGGACCATAAGTCATACAATGACAACAATACCTACATCAAATAACATATAGAGTACCAATATAAGGAACCCAATGAAATATGCTGTAACTCATGCACAACTAATAACATATTACTATGAACTAAAACCTGAAGGAATGACGTAACTATTTCAAGGTCATAGAACAGACTGAAGAGTTGAGGAACACGAGTAGAAAATAAGGATAAAATGACATACCATGGTTGAATCCATAGAATGCACTTGTTGTACAACCAACGGCAGAACCAATCTACATGAAAAGGAATAGTAAAGACATAACAAAAGAAAGAAGAAAGTAAACATGTGTCTGGGCGCGTGTACGCTGTTACCGCGCAGGATCTTGTACCGGCTCCATCAGTTGTGAGAGGTACCTTCTTGTTTTGCAACTCGGTTGCTAATGTTTTGATTGATACGGGTGCATCTCATTCCTTTGTGTCTGCTGCATTTGCATCTGTTTTGGAATTGGAGTTAGCACAGTTAGCATCTCCTATATGTGTAGCGTCACCTCTTGGGGGTGAATTGATTTTGAAACAAGGTGTTAGGGTTGTGATATAGAGGTTGATTATCATAGAATTCCATTTTCCTTTGTCGTTATGCCTATCAGAGGTTTCGATGTTATTTTGGGTATGGACTGGTTATCGTCATACCGGGCAGTTATTGATTGTTACCGCCAGAGGGTCACTTGTTGTACTGTGAGCGGAGAGTATTTTCATTTTCTGGGGGACCGGGTTGGTGATGTGTTGCCACCGGGGTATGTTCCACGAGGACGGAGTGAGCTTAGTAGTTTACTTGCTAACCTTTCGATTAGTGAGGATGAGGAGACACCGATTGTGTTGCCAAGGGTGGTTTGTGAGTACTCGGACGTCTTTCCTGAGGATCTTGTTGGTTTGCCACCGCATCAGGAGATTGAGTTTTCTATTGACCTAGTGCCAGGCACAGCACCGATTTCTATGGCACCTTATCGTTTTGCCCCAGCCGAGTTAGTTGAGTTGAAGATTCAGCTCCAGGAGTTATTAGACAAGGGTTTTATACGTCCTAGTGTTTCGCCGTGGGAGCACCGGCCCTCTTTGTTAAAAAGAAAGGAGGTGCTTTGAGACTTTGTATAGATTACCGGAAGTTGAATCGGGCTACGGTCAAGAATAAGTACCCTATGCCCCGTATAGATGACCTGTTTGACCAGTTGAAGGGTTCCCGTTGTTTCTCTAAGATAGACTTGAGATCGGGTTACCACCAGTTGAGGGTCAGGGAAGAGGATATTTCGAAGACGGCATTCCGTACGCGGTATGGCCATTATGAGTTTTTGGTGATGCCATTCGGACTCACCAATGCACCGGCAGTCTTTATGGACTTGATGAACCGGATTTTCCGGGAATTCTGGATCGGTGTCT
>NW_021035975.1:0-17434 GCF_004153795.1 Camellia sinensis
TATATCCTATCAAACGAGCCGAATTGGGCTAGGTATAGAATTGCCAGAGACAGGAGACGCTATGCATGATCCGGGAGGATGGATCTGGGCTAGGGGCAGATAATCTGACAGCCGTAGAGGAGGACTTTGTCAACCTGCAATTTTTCGATGACCAGGAACCGGGGGATGCGTCAATCAACTGGTTCGACTATGAGGAATCGGCAGAGGCCACTGGATGGCTCGAGGATCAACCAGATGAAGTGGGGGGAATCCCAACCAGAACAGAGCCCAACAGGGGCAGGAGTATCAGCTGTGGCCGGAATGGCCGAAAGTCAAGTTGTATCGCCGGAGAGCGCCGGTGCTAAGAATTCCGCTCGAGACTTGGGCATTATGGATATAGGAATTGTTGAACAACCAGCTGTACTGAGGCAGCTGGAACAAGAAAAGTTTGAGGAGGCTGAGAGAATTAGGAAAGCTAAAGGCCTTGAGGGGACTGAAAGTGCTGTGTGCACGAAGATAGAGAATGCTGCGAGCATGTGGACAGGGAGTACTGCGAGTGCAACTAAACCGGAGCCAGACAGGTGTCTGTTGGCTGCCGACGGAATGTGGTGGGAAGACGATGACTTATGTCTTGCCCACATGGACGAAGACTGGGGAAATAATCAACCGGATGACACTTGGCACCTCGATGAGGTTGATCATATGACGAGAAGTGGACGATACTTCAAACCCCCACACCTGGACCAACCCGAGGCATCCGGGAAGGATAGAGAAGCGGAGAAATAGAAGTAGAAGCAGATTGAAGAGGAAGCTGTGCTGAAACAGTTAAAAAAGATACAAGCAGACATCTTCATCTGGGGACTGCTAATGGCATCACGAGTACATAGAGAAGTTGTCCTGTCTACTATGGACAAGTCCAAACTCTCCATAGATACCACGCCTGAACAGCTGGTTGGGCTGGTTTTTCCGAGAGGAGGGTCCCCGGCATTAACCTTTTCGGACAAGGAACTACCGCCTGAGGGCACAAATCATAACAAACCTCTCTATATTTCTGTGGAATGTAGAGATAAGTGGATACCGGTGGTACTTGTTGATACCGGGTCTGCGATTAATGTCTGCCCGACCAGAACGGCATATGCAATCGGGTTAAAACCCGCGGACTTCTTCCCAACTACCCAAGTGATCAGAGCATACGACAATACCAGCAGAGAAGTGATGGGGACTGTTAAAATTCAAACAAAGGTTGGTCCAGGACAACACAGTGTCGAATTTCATATCTTGGACGTTCCCGCAACCTTTAACCTACTTTTAGGGCGACCGTGGTTGCACCAGGTCAAGGCAGTCTCTTCCACTCTACATCAGATGCTAAAATACCCTCACGGGAAAGGGGTAGCGATCGTTTTTGGGAATTCATCAATCCATCCGCCGCCGGAAGTGTCCACACCTGTCTTGGAGATCGAGCACGGCACGGAGGATGTGTTTTTGTCGGGGTTCACTTTGGCCGAGGCTCAAGTGGTGCAGAATGTCATGGCTGTGAATGAGGGTATGTACGTTAGTGCTCAATCTATCTACCTCATGAACAAGCTAAAACATACCCCCGGGATGGGATTAGGGAGAAGCGGCCGAAAGGGCGTCTCAGTGTTGGCCGAAGTGCCACACAACCCTCACACCTTTGGACTGGGATATCTGCCCACCAAAGAGGACTGGGTGAGGAAAGGAAAAGAAATGGCCGGAAGGGCCAGAGCAAAGAAGGCTGGGAAGCCATTTGAGTTAATGCATAGGCCCATCTGGGGTACCCTAAACGGCCGCTTCGTCCGGGAGGGGGAAGACTTTCCATTCTGCGGCTTCCCAGAACCATGGGTGAACGCGGAGAAGAAGCGCGTGCCTGGTTTCGAAATCTTCTTCAATTTACAATTACCTGGGGATGACGTTGCCGAAGCGCAGACAGACCCACCAACTGAGGTTGAGTAGTGTAAAGCAGTAGATTCTGGGAGCACCGAGCTTGAAATGGGGGTAGCACTGGCTTGTCTACTTTCATATCCTCCGATCGACCAAGAGTGCTTGGGGGATAACTCTTCGGTTTCCATGATTGGAGATGAAATAGCTGCGGGCTTTCCAGCGCCGATCTTGGATGCATCTATCGCACCTTCTCTCATCTGGCAATATGAAGAAGGCTTTTTATCTAGCAGCTCCGGGTCAGGTAGTGAGCCGGAATCTGATTCCACCGAATCTTGTGCGTCGGAATCAGGTTCCAGCTCGACTGAGTCTGAGTTCGGTATTCCTGGGGGTGATAACCCGGATGCCACAGTCCTGTCTAGGTCGTCATTTTCATTTTCTTTTGAGTCTGTTGTAACAGATAAATCTGACGGCTTGGAAATATTTAATGAGAACGATGTGGATGTGGTTTCTGAGTATTTCTCTGTGCCTTTGATTTATTGCTTAAATCAGGATTTTCAAAATTTTGATGAAAACAACGAGGAAGAAATTCCTCCGGTTTTGCAACGGTTAATTGATCAAGAACAAGAAAGATTTGTTAAACCTTTAATGGATGAAATCACTACTGTGAATGTTGGTACTGAGAAGGACCCGCGGCTAGTCCAGATCGGGTCCACGTTGTCTTCGGAGGAACGCGAGCGCTTAGTCGCTTTATTAAAAGATTTCAAAGATGTTTTCGCGTGGTCCTACGAAGACATGCCTGGAATCGATCCTGAGATTGTACAGCACCGAATCCCTCTTGATCCCGAGGCCCGCCCTGTCAAACAGAAACTCAGAAGGATCCGCCCGGACTGGGCTCTCAAAGTTAAGGAAGAAGTCGCCAAGCAAATTGACGCAGGGTTCCTGCTGGTGTCCGAATACCCAACTTGGTTGGCCAACATTGTTCCGGTGCCAAAGAAGGATGGCAGAATTTGGGTCTGTGTAGACTTCAGAGATTTGAACAGGGCCAGTCCGAAGGACGACTTTCCCTTGCCAGACATTGATGAGTTGGTGGATTTCACGGCAGGACACGCCTTGTTTTCAT
Source organism: Camellia sinensis (assembly GCF_004153795.1). Lineage (NCBI taxonomy): Eukaryota > Viridiplantae > Streptophyta > Magnoliopsida > Ericales > Theaceae > Camellia > Camellia sinensis. The sequence goes on from NW_021035975.1 coordinate 2,999, forward strand.
TTATGGATGATGGTTTCTCAGCACACAATATGTCCCCACGGGTGTAGTGACGCAGTCTTCTCCCGTCTTGGGTGCCATTACTATCTGATTATAGCCTGAGAAACCATCCATAAACGAAAGCAAGGCGTGTCCTGCCGTGAAATCCACCAATTCATCAATGTGTGGCAAGGGAAAGTGTCCTTCGGACTGGCCCTGTTCAAATCTCTGAAGTCTACACAGACCCCGAATTCTGCCGTCTTCTTTGGCACGGAACAATGTTGGCCAACCAAGTTGGATATTCAGATACCAGCAGGAACCCTGCGTCAATTTGCTTGGTGACCTCTTCCTTAATTTTGAGGGCCCAGTCCGGGCGAATCCTTCTGAGTTTCTGTTTGACAGGGCGGGCCTCGGGATCAAGAGGGATCCGGTGCTGTACAATCTCAGGATCGATTCCAGGCATGTCTTCGTAGGACCACGCGAAAACATCTTTGAAATCTTTTTAATAAAGCGACTAAGCGCTCGCGCTCCTCCGAAGACAACGTGGACCCATCTGGACCAGCCGCGGGCCTTCTCAGTACCAACATTCACAGTAGTGATTTCATCCATTAAAGGTTTACAAATCTTTCCTGCTCTTGATCAATTAATCGTTGCAAAACTGGGGAATTTCTCTCGTTGTTTTCATCAAAATTTTGAAAAATCCTGATTTAAGCAATAAATCAAAGGCACAGAAAAATACTCGGAAACCACATCCACATCATTCTCATTAAATATTTCCAAGCCGTCAGATTCCTCTGTTACAACAGACTCAAAAGAAAATGAAAATGACGACCTAGACAGGACTGTGGCATCCGGGTTATCACCCCAGGAAATACCGGATCAGACTCAGTCGAGCTGGAATCTGATTCCGACGCACAAAGATTCGGTAGAATCAGATTCCGGCTCACTACCTGACCCGAAGCTGCTAGATAAAAGCCTTCTTCATATTGCCAGATGAGAGAAGGTGCGATAGATGCATCCAAGATCGGCGCTGGAAAGCCGCAGCTATTTCATCTCCAATCAAGAAACCGAAGAGTTATCCCCCAAGCACTCTTGCCGATCGGAGGATCTGATAGTAGACTCGCCAGTGCTACCCCATTTCAAGCTCTGTGCTCTCAGGATCCACTGCTTCACATTGCTCAACCTAGTTGGTGGGTCTGTCTGCGCTTCGGCAACGTCATCCCCAGATAATTGTATGTCGAAGAAGATTTCAAAACCAGGCACGCGCTTCCCCTCCGCGTTTGCCATGGCTCCGGGAAGCCGCAGAATGGAAAATCTTCCCCCTCCCGGACGAACGTCCGTTTAGGGTACCCAGATGGGCCTATGCATTAACTCAAATGGCTTCCCGGCCTCTTTGCTCTGGCCCTTCGGCCATTTCTTTTCCTTTCCTCACCCATCCTCCTTGGTGGGCAGATAACCAGTCCAAAGGCGTGAGGTTGTGTGGCACTTCGGCCAACACTGAGACGCCTTCCGGCCGCTTCTCCTAATCCCATCCCGGGGGTATGTTTTAGCTTGTTCATGAGGTAGATAGATTGGCACTAACATACATGCCCTCATTCACAGCCATGACATTCTGCACCACTTGAGCCTCGGCCAAGTGAACCCCGACAAAAAACACATCCTCCGTGCCGTGCTCATCTCCAAGACAGGTGTGACACTTCCGGCGGCGGATGGATTGATGAATTCCCAAAAACATCGCTACCCCTTTCCCGTGGGGGTACTTTAGCATCTGATGTAGAGTGGAAGAGACTGCTTTGACCTGGTGCAACCACGGTCGCCCAAAAGTAGGTTAAAGGTTCGGGAACGTCCAAGATATGAAATTCGATGATTGTGTCCTGGACCAACCTTGGTTTGAATTTTAACAGTCCCCATCACTTCTCTGCTGGTATTGTCGTATGCTCTGATCACTTGGGTGTTGGGACGAAGTCCACGGTTTCAACCCGATTGCATATGCCGTCTGGTTGGGCAACATTAATCGCAGACCCGGTATCAACAAGTACCACGGTATCCACTTATCTCTACATTCCACAGAAATATAGAGAGGTTTTTATGATTGTGCCCTCAGGCGGTAGCTCCTTGTCCGAGGACCCCTCATCTCCTATGTTGAATGAGGGTGGTTCTCAGAAAAAATAGTCCACATATGTACGACAGATAATAAATTTGTCTCTCTCTTAGGAGATACAAATACAATCACTTGGGAAAAACCCCTTTTTCGGAATCTGTTGAGATGATGAGATCACATTGCCAATTGTGAACGAGAGGCCCATGCTACACACAGGTGGCCAGAGATTCCCACATGCACGATGAATTCTAATCGCTGCTAGAGTTTACGCTTCCAATAGTATTTATTGGGCGCTTAGCCAACTGATTTATCGGTGCAGGCAATAATTGCTAGATTAAAGTATAGTACCTTCCATTGGTTCATATCATCTCCTGGTGCGGAATCGGGCCGGATTAGGCTAGTGAAAAGCCAGACAAGCACTCCTTCATGGTGGCCGCAGGAGCACACTGGCTTGTAAATTACCCTCACACTATGATTTACTTAATCGATAGGCACTGAGGACTTACGAGCATAGAAAAAAGTTTCTAAAAAAGTTTCTACAACTCTCGTCAAAAAACAGAGGTGCTATTCCTGGAACCAAAATGCAGCTCTTGATATTCGGATGGCTACGTGAATAGTCATGAGAAATCATAGAGATTGCTTCTTCGCGAACTCGTTTGGTAACTTCCCGCTAGAGGGCGAGGAAGCAATCTAGAAGCACTGCTCGACCGAATTAAGCTCAGACATAGTATCTGTCAATTCTAACTCTTTCTGTCTTAACTGATTGATGGTTGCATTTTTATTGATGAAATATGTTAATTAATTAGGATTCACTAGTAATTAAAGTGCTTACTGACTACACTACGCTTAGTTGAGTATAATGTAGCTGCTAGATTATTCATTTTGATTTTAATAATAGTGTGTGGCTAAAGTATTGCTGTACTAATAGTTATTTATTCAACCCTCCTCCGTGAGAGACAGTAATTGTGTGCAATAACAAGTGTTGCATCGTAGTGCGGCTGTGTGATGAGGTATGTCTACTTTTAATGGTCTTTCACTAGTCCTATCTTCCCCTTATCGCATGATCTAAACATATTTAATGGACTATATTGATGGTTAGATATAAAAGGGAAAATCATATTCATGAATTTCGACACATCATAGATAATTCGTGCTCCATAATAACATGACTCTGCATCCAGTCTCAATCTTGTTCTGCGCACGCGAGGCCGAAATCATTCAGAAGTTGCGATCTTCTGCCACTTTCAAAACTGTTTGGCAAATGTGTTAATCGCGAATTTGAATTCAATACTCGATTTTACTACCATCATCAGTGAAGTCCGAGCTTCCCATTAATCGATTCTTGCAACAATGCGTTTGCATTAAATCTTGTATATAGGATCATTTACTTGTCTAACTAGTTTATTTTGGCTGAAGCTACTCAGAGTTGACGTGGTCTTACGCACTCAGGGGAGACTAAACTGCATAAAGGAATGTGAGTATTTCCAGGTGCCTTGCAGACCTCTGTTTTATAATGAGCCGCCATAGAGCATGTTGCTTGCCTAAACTGCGGTTGTGAGATGCTGACGGATAAAGACTTTTGTTTGAGTTGGAACGATTTAGCTCGAATGTAGTTTTAAAAGGCCGCACAACACTTATTGAATAGCCAATCCAATTTTAAAGCCCCGGTATGTTTGGTGCAACACAAAAATCGCATTCTTTAAGCCCATCATGATTAGTAGGCAATCTCAAACACATTACTATCACCAAAAAAAATAACAGTTAATTTGTTCGAAATTGAAGCAAACTAGTCTATACCCTTATTCGTGCCGTCCCATAGTAAAGTAGTTTAAATAATAGAACAGAGTCATGTATGTTATAAAAAATACTGATAGATAGTATGAATCTAAAATTGAAGAGGCCAAATCTTTGATTAGATGGAGAGGCGGCCCATAATACGAGAAAACGTCATGCTCAATTCAATTGACTTCTCTCTCGTACCTAAGTTCCAGCTCACCCAGAACCGAACCCGCAACTTTGCACCGTATCTATGGACACCGTCGGCTTCGCAAGTCAGGTTATCTCCTAAATTTTTTCGAAATAAAACTATTTATGTAAATCCCCCGTCGGCAGAAATAAAATCAGCTAACCATAGGATAATCAACGTGGCGACCACTCTCGAAATCTGAAGGCCCAGACAAATATAGAAGCTATAAAATAATCATTGCGTAGTTTAAAACAATTATTGAATTTATTAAAGAATTCATTTTACCTAAAAAGATTGCTGCGGATTTGGCTCTTTAATGTGTTTATCAGATTTTGCATTGTCAACTTGTGAGATAGTATTCAAGAAACTGGGAGTCCTGATTCTGCTGAACGCCTCCTTTTAAAGCCTTTTCGAAAAGAAGGACAAATATGCGGCACTTGAAAACAGATGTCACAATACACGCAAATTTAGGATTAGACATTTACTTATAGGGCGTTAACACTCAGGCCAAGGTAGACAGTACATTTTATGTGTCAACACCACAGCCCCTTTTCCCTAAGTGATTGAGAGAGCGCCGTACAGTTCAGTCGGGAGGATCTGCGCGATTTAACGGAAAAACCTTAAGTAGTGAAGCCGTCCCGGTAGCACGTTGACCCTTCACCTAGTTCTACATCAAGCGGGCGTAGTTAAAGGTCATATCATCTCTCTCATAAACCCAATTTTACTTAGCGCAGATGTGTTTGTGCTTTAACTTTTCCTTCACGTGAATGTAACACCCTATTATTCCTTCTTCGATTGTGGAGCCGGCTAGGGGTTATAATTTTGAGCGTCGATATTTACACTCTTATTCGTAAAACGTTGTTCATTGTTAGTAATAAGTGTTTACTCATTTCTTCATTAATAGATAATACGAAAATGTCTCTTCATGTTTCACTTGGGTTTCATAGACATGATATAGGTTGTTCTGTTCAATTGTTTTGTCATATTGACTCCATTATAGTTCAATAACTTTCATTTACACACCCCTTGATTTCAATATGCAAAGTCACTGCCACCGACAAACTCGTAAAAAATGATGTGATCCGTCCTGCTACTGACATTCCACCTATCACACTCCATTTATAATCGCAGAATCTGCAAAGGAAGAGGAACTATTAAAACTATTTTTACGAAAAATGAAGAGCATTAATTCTGACGGTTTCAAGCTTAATGGCAACATGTTAAAATAAACATGAATTATATGGTATGTTGTGAGAGGTTAAAGGTCTAAATGAAGAGATTGTTTAAAGACGTATCAAATTCACAAACATTTTATTCACACTATTTTACTAAAGAAATCACATTTTTACAATTTTTATAATATGGTTGAGTTTTGAAGAAAGAGAGATTCAAATTTATGCCAAAATGGCTTGAAATCAATGAGAAGACTGGAAATTAAATATGGGGATAATAGAAATATTCAGGTGAGGGTGGAGCGCAATAATCAACGAGTAAAATTAATAATGATTAACCTCGCCCGAGAGAATCAGACCCAAGTTTCGAGAGATCATGACGAGGTTTTTGAGAGCAACATTTTTATTGCGGTGATTGCATTTCTAAGGAACACAACGATGCTCACTAAACCGAATATTTTAATCTGTCGACTCGGAAGGGGGTCACAGGGTAATTCCTAAAATTCATCCCTTAGAACAAATATAAAATAGTTTATAATATATGCTTGAACGTAGCCCTCTAATCTTAATATATACTGAGCATAAGCAGTCAAATCGAATATATAGGCACTATCTTTTAATCAAAAAATCAGTTTCTCTAGAGAACCTAAGATTTTGCCGGATCTTGGTGAAGCTCCTTGGCTTCAAGATTTAGACAATCACAGTGACACAATTCTAGAGCTTACGAACTTGATTAAACTTTTCATGCTACTTGGAAAAGATAACCCTCCGAGAGCACTTTGGAAGCATGAACAATATCGAAAGCTTGAGAGGTCGTTAATACTCGCTACCGAGATGTTGGATATCGCTAAAGAATACTACTTCGTTGAGGAGTTAGTGAGGAACGGATCTGACTTAGGGTTTTTGTTCTTTGTATTCGTTTGCGTGTCGTCTCTGACTGTTTTTGGGTAATTTTAGAGATGATCTTGACTCGTGCAACTTCAAAGTAGTGCTGTTTTGAAGACCTTACACGTTGTGGTGTGCTTTCTGTAAATATGCTAATATGCATATGCGATAGAGGAGAGTTAGAATATTATTGGTTAGCAGTCACTATAGTAGTAACTTATGATGTACACCACCGTCCTTGTTTGTCATCGTGTTTGTTATATTCTAATTTAGAGTCAAGAGGGTTTGAAAACAAGTAAATAGGCTTGTTAGTACTGTGATCATAGGAAGGAGACCTTAGAATCACATGACCACCTACATGGCTTGACGCGAGTTTTTGTTGTCTCTGATACTTTGTCAATCATGTGTTATGGGAACACAACCTTCTTTCCGAGGTTTTGTATCTCAGTGCTTTTGGAGGCCTCTCTTATACTTTGAAACTAGACCCATTCGGATTTTAACCTAGCTGCATTATTCGGAATCCACTGTGCACTACATTTACAGCAAATATTTTGGTAGGGGCATGAGTTGTACTTTTACACTCTGGTTTATATATGAAGTGTTGTTTCTTGATAATTAGCTGTCTGTAGTGTAATGTGGGTACATGGAGTGATATCACATCTGCTCCATAGCATTACTATCTGGATTGCACTTAAGGTCTAATGTGAATTCATGGGGATAACCTCTATCGCGCCTTAACAATTATTAATCAAGGCTATAAATAATATTATATGGTGTTAGACGCAGAATGAAGTTTATGGCTAACATCACGTGATATGCTGATTAATGATGCATTAGAGTATGTATTCTCTTGATTCTCGTACAGAGATTATGTTCATGTTAAAATCACGGTATAGGTGTGAGAGTTAGATTTGTTGAAGCCGGACATCATAGAGTCCATTAGATAAGCCTAAGTGGAGATTAATCCTCTACAGGTACGAATTCGAGTAATTCGAATGTAGAGAAGATTGTCAAAGGTACTGAAAACAAGTCCATTCATTGTTGAGTAGTACAAGTCCCACTCTTCGTCAGTGTGTGGGCTAACAGTCAAATATTCCTCATCTTACCGTGAGACTGATATAATGAGTGCTCTTGTGATGGACTAATGTAATCTAAAGCAATAAGGGAACGATAAGACGTTAAACATTGTTAAATCATGTATCCGACATAAAGAAAGTATGACGTTAATCAGGTATTATATTGATCATTCCCGTCGCTGAGCAACTCATGGGCTTCGTTTCTGTTCATGTTCAACATGCGAGTATTTCGGATGATAATCGTGACTATGTATTTCTCTCGTGGACGCGATAGCGTCGCATGGATCGCTCGAAAGGCGGGAAAGGTGATGAAGTTCATATCCGGACTTCCATAGAGTGACATGCTTCCTTCGATAGAGCCTTGCAACGTTTCCTACATCTTTCTCTTTTTAGTGACTTTGATACTCCGGTATATATTTGATAGAAAGATAGGAAGCCTCCTTCATCTAGCGTGGGTTCAATTTGACTTCCTATCGGGATTCATCAGATCTAACAGTGTGTGTTTTGATTTGCATAAAAATGGGAGATCAGTTCTAAGAACTACAGAACCATAGAGATACTAGATGAGCAGGTAAATGACTGATTTAGTAAATGAGATTAATCGACTTCCGTGTGTTGAAGAGGACTGACCGGATTTCAGTGTTTGGCCTATGTTGGTCCAGCTCCTTTGGAGCTGCCTCCGCTGTGATCTTATGTATCGAAAACTAGTGAGTGGAAGAGTGGTCTGTTTAGAAACATTTTTATTTTTAAAGCTGGATTTTGCCTGTCAGCTAGTTATACAAAGTCTGTTAGTGCTGGTTTTATTTTTATTCCGTTTTTCGACCTTTTAATAATTGTGATTAACTATTTGAGATTCTAGGTTCAAAGTTCCTCCCTTTAAAGTCATCGTTCGTGCAGAGATCTAGCGTACATAGAGTTATCGCGAATTTAGACAATTATAAATCACCCTTACCACACAGCGCAATAGTCCGGGCGCTAAGCTACCTTTTCGACATCTTAAGGAATGTTTTTAGTGCGGTGGTAGGATCGGGATCGGGAACGTTTGACTCTCTGATAACAGGAGGTTTGAGGATCTAATCGAGCGGACAGCAACACAGGAACATTGTATGCGCTTTGGTGAATTCTCTACCCCCTGTTACCAGAAAGTGCATGGAGTCGTGAATGAAAGAAGCAAGGACAGTACTCCAGAACAGAAGGGATTGTCAGAGACGACAGAGGACCTAGGTCAGTTTGAATGTTGAAAACAATTGATCGTAGAGTGAACGATACTAGGGGAAACTGAACGGGTAGCTCTTATTATTATCTAGAACTGCAATGTAGAAAATAGATCACTTACACAAGATACGACGAGACTGGAATTTCTATATCGCGAATTTACTAGTCGATAAGGAAATATAGGAAGTGTGAGATACACTTCTGTATAAATTGATCGTAGCCTAATAATATGTACTCATCAAGTAGAGACATGAGAATCATTGTAAATTGTGAACAATGTCGGATGATGCCACCGTCAATCGGAGTGTTTCCAAGAACGATAGTACGGCTCTAGTTAGTTAAGCTACGATAACATTAGTTTGTCCCAAGTCAATAAATTTACGGTCGTTCGAGATCTTAATCTATCATGGTTGAGCATTAGTTAGTATTTATCCAATGTTCTATGACAGGATTCAAAATACTGATAGCGATCTGTAATTAGTTCTTATCGATTCAGAATTGAATCAATGATCTTCTCTCGGTACAGGGGCTCCGTTACCTGAATGGAAGGAAGCGGCGCCAAATGTAAATAAGATCTTGTAGTTCTCTCAGAACGCCACTCACCAATACTTCATCCTTCTAAGATATACTCATATCCGTAGTTACTGTCCCAATGAATGTTTAAGCAATTGAGGACTAAACGAGAATTCATTCTAAATTCCAGAATATATCCAGCCCTTGTGCCAATCAGCTCTATCTTGCAGCACCCTCGCTAACTTGTTTGGTTCCATACCCAACCATAAAAACTGTGTTAATATCTCACTACCTGAATACTATGGGTTACTACATCGTCATATCAGTAAACACAGGAATCATATTCCAACCCGCCCAATCCTTTCGTAGGCAGTCTACATTCTCTATTGAAAATTTACGGTTCCTGGATTGTTTTGTTTGGCAAATCATTAGTACATCTTACTGTACCACATGTGGAAAGCAGAGACACTGATATTTTGTCCTAATAGCATTTTTATAGATTAGTTTTTTGCGCCAATGCCGGGTCGATATATAAGGCGTGTAGTGTTTAGCTGTTGCGAACTACTCGGAGACATGTGAATAGAAATTGTTTTGTGATGTAAGATATTTCCATGTATATACCGTGAGATGATAAAGGCATCGATAAACACTCGCTTCTAGCAAGTTTGCAAATGCCCGAGGATTCAAAATGCCATGCAAAGCGAAGGAAATACTGGATTAAATCGTGGACGACAACATTATAGGTTAACACTACAGAGCCCGATCACCTTTTTCCCCATATTGTCCATATTCGACTAGTTGTTTGCGGATGTTCTTACGGCTATGCGAGCACATTATCAAAACAGGATGCTGCCGAATAATACCAATACCATCAGTAGATATCCACAGAAAAATCGCTTCTCAGAAACTATGTTGGCCAGTCCCTGTGACCGAAACTGCCCCGCATACCCATTGTCGTGGTCTTACGATGATAAATACATGTATCAAATGATAGGGTCACTTGCACCAACTTTAGTTACGCTAATTAAGGATGCTAATTATACAAAGTGTATTAGAATGAAAGGTTATGATATGAATATTAAGAAATTAGCTCGTAGTTACTTAGTCGGACGATGGCGTGGAAGACTCCCTAATACCTGTCAAACACAATATTCATATCGAACCTAACTGCAGTGGGAGTGCGTGATGAGTCCACATCGAACAATTCCCACCGTCATGCCCAACCACTAAGTTCAGTTCGTGTGTGAATAATGCGTATCAAAATTACAGCAAGTGTCTATAGACCAGGTTAAGACTGCTCCAATCGTCTCATCTCGGATACCTCTATTGCTCCGATCCCAGTAGGGATGTGGTCTAATAAGTTAGAGACAGTGAGTTTAGAAGAATTGAAAAGAAATGGCACACAAAAGCAAGTATACTTACACCTGGTTTGAGCCGTCACTACAATCTCCGAGCGTCTTACAATGAGAACCGACCGAGATTCAAAATTATCTGAAAAATAATACTCGTTGATACTTAAGTAGTATTCACTCCCTTCTCTTTCCCTTCCATTACTCCCTGTTATGTCTGCAGTAAGAATCTGAGACGCACTCCCAAGGGATAGCATACTGTGCAATCCCAAGCGTTAATATTTATATGAGAAATAGTGTGAATTGAAGATCCGCACTTTCATTGCGCTACCTTCTGCACGCAGTAATTTATTCGGATATATTGCGTTCCTTTTAGTTGCATTTAAGTAATACGTAAGGACGTTCAATGCAGAATACTTTAATAGGTTCGTGTGTAAGAACCATTCGAAACATCGACAGAAACCTATCAGGATATCCGGGAGTAGGTGAAGAGGACCTAATTTATCTGGTATCTTGAAGACGAGACTAACTATACAAGGGATCGAGGAACCGGTAAAAGCTGGTGTGCGACATAATCTGCCCAAAATACGATGAGCCTCTCGGGAGAAGTGGTATATCTCACCACACTCCCCTACACCCCTCCAAGTTACCCGAAAAAATTATGGACAAAAATGGCTCTTCCACCAACCTAATCTCCGGACGCGGTAGTTGTCCAGGTTAATATGCAAACTACACAAGCACAAGCCTAGTAAAGAATTCAACAACCACACTCGGACTCGTAGGCGCTCTAAAGAACCTTACTACCCACAAACTATTAGTTATGATGCCTCAACCCAAAGGTCCCTGGAGAATGTATCTGCACCACAAAGCGAATCAGTCTAAAACCACCTAGAACCAAAGCCATTTTGTAAATCCAGAAACCACTCCCGCCCCTCAACTCCGACCCATCAAGTTACTGTGCTACCACCAACAACACGGTCATTGAGTCTAAGGGCTCTGAGTACCTGCAAGTTCCGTTTGTGTAACGAAATATCTTAAAGTATTGTACGATCAATTTGAGATTCTACAAATATGTGCTCATACAAATTTGACAAAAAAACAAAATATTTGAAGTGATTTTATGCGTCATTGACCTTTCTTAATAAAGAAATAAACCGAATCTAAATCCTTATACAAAGACAAAAATTGTTCTTACAAATAACAATCCATCTAGCTGCACAAAGCCGACCTTAATAAAATCAATAACCTAACTGTCTATGTCCAAGGTCCTCCTACCAAAAATAGAATTTACATATCTATATTAATACCAAAGCACTAGTTTGTAAGAGTCCGATCCTGTAAACCCAGTATCCATACAATTACGAACTAAGCATTCTTATATTACATCCACAACCCACCTACCAGAGAAAGCCAAGGAGGTGCTCCTTCGATCGGCCCACCCAGATTAGCATGAATGATTCGTGTCAGCCCATTTTTATTGGGACGAATCTCTCTGCAAAACCCCCTAGACCATTACTAACCAATGGTGGGCTGGAGCCGTCCAAGAGTACGAGCAACCCTACAGATGACAGACTGGCTAAATTTTCGGATCGAGAACTAGAAGATGTTGATACCCTGAAAAATAATCTGCGGCGCGAAGAGAAGAATAATATCTTGAATTTGACTCCCCCACGGGGTAACAACACAACACCAATTCCCTCATGAGGGCGAGCCGGTTACCTTGACTTCCAAATCCAAAGAAAATCATTACATCTCCCAATTTTACCTATTCCCTCTTTGAACCATTTTTTTTCAAAAGCCCTAGTTTTTCCAATACCCCTATCAGAAATATAATACGTCAAAGCTTGTAGTTACCGAATTGTTCCAGTCTTATATATGATTAATTTACCGAATTTCAATATGAATCCATGTTGTGCGAGATTAAATCATAAATTTGCACTAGTCTAACTCAGGTTCATGAATGAGGAGAATTGGAAAAAATCTGGGGTGACTTTTAGTTAAGGACGATATATAGGACAGTTACAATACACCGGTTAAATAGCATTGAGGAGGTGGACTTATTGGTCTTGTGGAAGCTTTCGCAATATCCTTTCTTCTTGCAGTGAGATCAGTATATTATGAGTTTCCGAGACAAGCAATATGCTGTCCCGATTTATTACCCTTATGGAGATAATTAGTAACGATAAAACTAAAATGGGATTCATGACAAGATTGGCCAAAATGTGACTGGCCCTTCGTATTGTTATCATATACCAAATAAGGACAAATTTAATTCATCATCTTTATATGCCAAAGCTTAGGGTGAACCTTCAACCAGACACCGAGCCCAATTTAAACGTCACAGCGCCAAGTAAAATTATTCAAATCGAGGCAGAGAGGCTTAAGATGATAAATAGAAAATCAGTCGTACCGATACAGAAGACAGCAGAGTAAGAACCACAGTATCAACCGAAGCTTCTGGTATAGTCCCAAGACTGCAATCCATAGAGGTGGAATGTCCATATCACGTCTTTCGATCCTAGTTGGCGAATATGTATGATAGTAGATATACCTCTTACGGTGACGGAAATATGAATGGAGATTTGGATGCAGAATTAAATTAGGATGGTATACGTGGCATTTTGTGTTTTGCCACTCCTTTACCTATTGAGCTTAGCGTTGTTGGAGAACGATCACTAATAGTTTGTTTACTGACCAGCTATCCCTGAGAACACATACGTGAAAATATAATGCCTCTTTGAAGCTAACTATGTAGAAGGTAGCCAGAAACTAATGCTCAAAGAGGCGCAGTCTGAGAAAGTAGTCCGTGAGACCGAACATTCTCTTGTTACTGGGTTTGACGTCTTGGAGCATACTACGCAAACACATGACTGGACTGCCATGTCCTATAGATGTCTTGTTTTTTGCTCCTTTTATCTTGATGGATAGCGAGGGAGAGACTTTGTAATACTTTAGAAATCGACTGCTAATGATCTGAAGACAATTATCAGTGGATGAGCCTCAAGTGGTTGTCAATAGTATTGCTCGCTGATTTTAAAGGACACAGCTCTGATGTGAGGTTAAAATTATGTAATTGGACAAAAGGGAATTATTGGATGTATTTTGTTTGGAGTATTTTGAATTGATCCTTTCAACGAAGAATTACTTGTCGTGGTCTTGTAAGTCCAATTTATGAAATAAAGTAAAGCCCCAAATCATTGCAACATACACCCTCTGTTAGATCCTTGGAATGAAGACTCGTTGTGTTGAGTGAATAAAATGTTAGACCTTTAGTTTTGGAATTTCTATGAATGAATTAGAGGATGGAAGTTGGAAATGTAAATAGCATGATTGAGATTGTGATTTTGGATATAACATGCGAAGATTAATACCGATCATATACTTTGTACCTCGATTGAGGTGTCACCATGTATTATATACATTCTATTTTAAATGATTTGTGGACACTGGTCCTTTGAAAATTTTGTTCCAAAGGAGTAAAAATTGAGTATGAGTCCGGAAAGTCTTCACTAAGGCGCCGCCACACGTGGACCAACCCGAGGGCATTCCGGGAAGAGAGTGCCGGAGTTGAGGAAAGCAGAAGGCAAGAAGTGGGTGAGTATGTGATTGCCGATGTATTGCCCGATAGATCGGGGGAGTCCCAAGGTTTTACGCCTAAGTTGCTGGATATTTACAGTGTTAAATAAAAATCGATTTACCAGGAGCAGCAGATCTCTAGTGGTACATAAATGTTTTAGAGGTGGTCGCGGGGGTACTGCCCTTGCCCGATATGTTATACAATAATACAGGAGTGGTCCAAACAAAAGCTAGAAAAGAAGATCGTGGATGATTTCTTGGTCGCGCCCATGGTCATGCTGGGTCAATTGATCCGAACGTTCATACCAATGGGTCGAGCAACGCTTTCCCACTGCGTTAACAAGTGTACTTGATAACAGTCTCGGTATTTGGGATTGTAGTCGTGTTGGTATTTCTCCCTCGCCAATGGGATTTATGAGTTAGGTTACATATTGTTCCCTGTATTGATAAAGCACCTTTCTTTGTAATAAAGTATATTTGTTTTATTTCCTTATTTTAAATGTTCCAAACTAAATTCTAAATATTTGTTTTTAATTGGCATATAAGTTTAAAATTTTAAAGATACTTTGTAAATGTATCTAGGATAATAGTACGGCATTAAACCTTT
>NW_021035981.1:0-19364 GCF_004153795.1 Camellia sinensis
ATGCAGATGTCAGAAGACGGACAGAGAGTATGAGAGCGTGGGTGATCACGTTTTTGTGCAAAGTGACACCCAATGAAAGGCCAGACTTCGTTTTGGAGTCAAGCATTAGCGCCGAGATATGTCGGACCGTATAGATTATTGAGAAAATCAATCCGGTTAGCGTATCAAGATGCGCTTCCTCCTGGAAATGAACACAGCATATTTTCGCACATGTTCGTATGTTAAGAGATTATCTCGGATCCCTTCTGTTGAATAGAGGCCTACCCCGTGAGTGTTGGTGATGACTACACTTACAGGAACGGCCTATACAGATCGAAACACGGGATCAAGAACTGAGGAACACAAGAGCATCCCGCTGGTAAAGTGAACTGTTGGGGGGGCAAAGGGGGGAAACCCACGGTGGCGTGTTATGCCACTTGGGAGTAAGGAAGATACATGGCAAACAGTATCCTGAACTGTTCCACTGATCCTTTTTCTTCCAGAATGAAGGTAACGGACGTTAGAGGAATAAACTCTTTTAAGGAGGGAGGACTTAAACAACCCCATTACTATTTATGATAACGACGGATTGATTACGATAATCACCGATTACGTTAAACCGAAATGTAGACGATAACTGACTATAATGAAATGATCAAAATATGAACTGATGACTGGAAATTGGAAACCAATTGATTTGAGTATATGTTAGTTAAATGCATCTATCTGTTGATTTCTGCATTATCTTTCATGTTTATATGTTTAATTGCAATTTGAAGGCCTTACGGCGCCGAACCGGAAATGGCGTTAGTTGTATTATGATCGGTTCATATTGAATATGACTTTATGCTAAATTGATCTGAAAACTGATTAGGTATGATTAATAGATTAAAATGAGTTCATTGCAAAGTTTGCCATAATTACCTAAATCCACTTAAGTGGCCCACTACTTGGCTCATTTCATTACACTCATACATACCGCATTTCTCAGCTATTTATTGGCACAGCACGATAGAGAGAGAGAAATAGAGATGAGAGGGAATTGAGTTGGTTTGAGTTCTTGGTGGAATTGTTTTGTGTAATTGAAGTGTAGATTGCTAACTTTTAAGCTCTGCCTTCACATTGGAGACTCAAGGTTGAGTGATACTCTCTAGTTTGTTATTGAGCTTGATTCTTGGCATGTTCATCGTTAATTTGTTAGAGCAGTTCAGATTCGAGTTTCATAATGGTGGATTGAAGTTCAAATCCTTGCATTGCATGTGTTTCGTTTGAAAGTTTGAGGTTGTAGTGTCATATGCCTCATGCATGTCCATTTTTTGGTCATACGTCCATTGGTTCTCTTTTGAAGGTTTGAGCTCTTTGATACAGCATTGAAGCTCTGAAAATTATCTATGATCAGATGTCATGTTGAATGTTGTTCTTGAAGAATGGTTTAAATCGAGTTTGAAACTAAACACTTGGGCTTGATTCTTAACATTGAGCTTTGGAAACATGGATTTTATGTGTTAAAAGAGTTTCCAGAAATTTGGCCCAAGGATCGAATTTTTATGCATCTAACTTGGTTCTGAACCTGGAGCTCGAATCTGGGACTTCCATTTCAGTCGACCGCTCGAGCGGGGGAAGTGCGCTCGAGCGGGAAAACGAGCTTCCAGCATCTTGCACTGTTTTACAGTGCGCTCGAGACGAGTATTGGGCGCTGACGGAGTCAGTCTCAAGCTCGACGGGCGCGAGCGGGGATGTCACACATCCATGTACTTTTACATTAGGCTCGAGCGGGAAAGTTGCGCTCAGCTTGTACCTTTGTTGCCTGTACGCTCGAGCGGACTGAGCTCGGCGGGCTCTGTTTTCGTAATCCTGATGCTTGTAATGGTGCATTTTTTCCTCCTCCATCTAGCAGTTCTTAGGCCTAGTTTAAGGCTTCGATGAGGATATCGTTGTTAGTCAACACACCAAGGCAAATTAGGATTAAGTTATGTTATTGCCCAAACTGTGTAGCTTAGTGTGTGTTCAACCGTGACTGTGGTCGGATGTTGGCAACTGGGGAGACACGCTTCTAGCATACTGTAGCCCAGAACTCTGTAGTCACGAATGTGTAAAGAGTATGTTAACTGATTTATCTTATATGCACTGAATACTGAACTGAACTGTTTACTGAACTGGTGTTATCTTTACTGAATGAATGTATTCCTTTTATTTCTCTGAAGTACTGTGGCATCCTTAGTACCTATGTTACTGTTACTGGTACTGCGACAGGAATTCTCTGTCGTTCCCGTGGACCAATACTGTTACGACTGATGCCGTCATTATTGTCGTCTTTCAGACTACTGTACTGTTATGCTAATGGATTGTTACAATATGACTGGTTTACTGGTAGCTGACACGAATACTGATTGCATGAACTGTTTCAACTGTAAGGCATTCTTTCTAAACCCCTTACGCTTGATGTTATTCACTTGGGCTTTAGCTCACTGCTAGTAATATGTAGTGTACAGGCACCAGAACGAGCTTAGGAGCGTCAGGGTAACTCCGAGTTTATGTCAAGCCAGCCTTTGTGCCTCACTGCGAGTTTCCGAGTTGCCATGCTAGCTTGGGGTGTTGTGTTGTTTTCCCCCGCCTGGTCTCATTTTACTGTCTAACTGTACTGTATGGACTGGACTGTTAACCTCTGTATTAAGATGAGGTCCCTGTACTGTTGACTTTGTAAATTTTGTCTAGACCGTACTGTTGTACAGCCGGAATTGTTTCGTTACTGTATGTAGGGTGAGTTCCCTAGTTTGATGGATGTCAAATGTACACACTGTTCTGTCCTGTTTATTATGATGCATGAAAAATCTTTTTCGCATACTGACTGACACAGCTCAATTGGACATTGTTTATTCTTATGTGGCTGTCCGCCAGCCCCTTACTCTGTTTTACTGTTATTACTGTTAAGCAGCTATTCAGAGGTAATCTCGGATTTCTGGCCGGTTACTTGCTAAACCCATAGGGCCGGGTTTGGGTCGTGACATTAAGCACGTCTCATCCTTGCTATGCGCTACCAACAACATTGACGGTTGTTTCAGCTATGCAACTCAAGAGGTGGTGTTAGGCATGTAAGCAAAACTTGGGTATGCAGATGAAGTTGAATGACTCTTATTCTACTCCTGTCCCGTCCCAGCCGCAGTCAAGAAGTCTTAAGGCAAATTTGCAGATTCTATCCTGAACAGGTGCACAAACATAATTGCTAATCGCATTTTTTTATTAATGTTATAATATTATACTTGACTACATTTTAGGTTTATTTTTTTAAAATATTTATATAGAAGTGAAAACATGTCGTTAAGGATAAATTTTTCTTAATTTAGTTATAAATTTTGCCCATACATTATTTTTAAATTTTGAATAAAAGCAAACATAAAATAATTGATTGAAGATATGGTGCATTTGTTATATTCTTTTCTGTGTGAAAAAAAGAAAAAAAAAAGACATTTAAAAATCGCAATTCACATATATACAAATAATTGTAAACACAACCGTTGCATAGCACAGGTGATATTTATCAATACTATATATTAAGCAAAAGGGGATTTTTAACCCCAAGTCTTGTGGGAGCTCCAATCTCACAATCTAAATTTCTTGATTTTTTTATTTAAAAAAAAAAAAACCTTAACATTTATTAACTTTAACTTTCCCAACCCCAAAGTCTTACCCTCATAATAATACTTTAATGCATTAAGAACAAGCATAAAAAAAAAATTCTTTGAAATCCAACACATATGAATTCCTTGAAAAGTCCCAACACATATGATTATTATCCCTCATAATAACACTTTAATGCATCCTAAGAACAAGTATAAAAAAATTTCTTGAAAAGTCCAACACATATAATTATTATCAAAATATTAAATTTAATATAATATAATAAAAAAAGAAGACATTTAATTCCTTGAAAAGTCAACACATATGATTAATATCAAAATATAAACTTTAATATAATATAAAAAGGAAAAAAAGAAGACATTAAAAAAAGGAAAAAAAAAGACATTTAAAAATCGCCATTCACACATATAGATAATTGTAAATATATTAAGGAAAATGGGGTTTCTAAACCCAAACCTTGTGGGAGCTCCAATCTCTCAATCTTAATTTTCTAAATTTTTGATTTTTAAAAAAAAAACCTCAGCATTTATTGATTTGGTCAAAATTTCCTGATCAGCATTTATTAACTTGTTTCAATCCGCATACCTTCATTATTGATTTGGTCAAAATTCCTGATTAGCATTTAAAATCCTCTCATACAAATAATTATAGATACAGCCCATACATAGTTACTACAGTAGCTTTTTAAATTTTTCCTGTATACTATGATAGTGATAAGATTGTTAAATTTTATAAAAAAATCTTTAAAAACATAATTTATATATTAAAAAATTAAAAATATAAATATCTATAATTATCCGTGCATAGAATGGGTGATAGGCTAGTCTATACTATATATTAAGCAAAAGGGGTTTTAACCCCCAAGGCTTGTGGGAGCTCCAATATGCTAATCCTAATTTTCTAATTTTTTGTTTAAAAAAAAAATTAACCTCAGCATTTATTAACTTCTCTCAACCCACAAGACTTTTTGACTTCTCTATATAATTACTGAGTACTTTTCCAAAACAAATAATTTGTATATTAAAAAAAATTTAAAACAAATATAAATACCTATATCTATATCTATCTATTTATTATATCTATCTCTAACCTACAATTTTGTGGGAGTTTCAATATCTAAACCTTAATTTCTTATTTTTTTAAAAAAAAACTTAGCACTTATTAAATTCTTCCAAGTCTTTTAACTTCTCCAATACACACTAAACCCGAAACCCTAAACATAAACACTCACAAAGAAAAAAATGTGATTGTAATGTAATGTATTGTAGTTTGTTCAATGGCTATTTTTTTTTTTAATATGATTGTGAATTAGTTCGATGGTTTTTTTAATGTTTTTAATCTTTTTATTTACTATTTTAATTTTAAAAGATTGAAATTAGATAACATAAACACTCACAAAGAAAAAAATGTGATTGAGGAGGCAATGGTTTAAATGTGATTGTAGTTAGTCAATGGCTTTTTTCATTTATTTATTTATTTATTATTAGGGGAAAAATGTGATGATTGTAGTTTGTTCATGGTTCTTTTTTTAATGTGATTTAATTTTTTATTTACTGTTTAATGGTTTTCTTACAATAGAAAAAAAAAAATTGTAGTTATGATAGCAAAAATATTTGTGATTTGATTGATCTGATTTGATTTAAAGATCAAATGATAATGATTAGATTGTATTTTGAAAAAAAAATTGTAATTAATTTTTTTAACTCACTGTATTTTTTGAAAAAAAAATTATTGTGTTTTTTAAACTATCAATTCACTTAATTTGTTATTGATTTTTAACTCACTGTGTGTTTTTTGAAAAACAAAATGGATGTAACTCATTAGGGTCACATAATGTACCAATTATTGTGATGATTAGATTGTATTTTGACCCAAAAAATAAAGAAGTTGATTGATCTTTTTAACTCATTATGTTTTTGAAAAATAAATATTGTGTTTTTTAATTATCAATTGACTTAATTTGTGATTGATTTTTTTAATTATTGATGATGATTAGAATGCATTAAAAAAAAATTGTGATTGTATGATTGAAGTTATCTCCTTTTGTTTAGTTAATTTTATTTGTTTAATATGATTGAAGTTAGATAAATATAAACACTCACAAAAAGAAAAATGTGATTTGTAGTTTGTTCAATGATTCTAAAATAATTTTTTATTTACTATTTTAATGGTTATTTTTTAATTATTTTTTTTATTATGAGAAAAATGCCATTGTAGTTAGATAGCATTAAAAAAATATGATTTGTATTGATTGAAGTTATCTCTTTTGTTTATAATTTGATTTTTTAATATGATTGAAGTTAACTCACAAAAAGAAAAATGTGATTGCAATTTGTTCAATTGGCTCAAATAATCTATCTATACTTATTATTAAACCAAAGGGGGTTTTAACCCCAAGGCTGTGGGAGTTTCAATATCCCAATTTGAATTTTTAAATTTTTTTTTAATTTTAAAAAAAAACTCAGCATTATTGATTGGTTTGGTCAAAATCCCCTCGTGACAAATAATTATAGTACAATCTGTGTATAGCTACTCAGTACCTTTTTCAACTTCTCTCATACACTATGGTTAGTATAAGATTGTTAAATTATTTTTATAAAAATTTTAAAAACATAATTTATATATAAAAAAAATCTAAAACATTATTATCCCGTACATAGTACGGGTGATAGGCTAGTATATTATATAATCTTTTTTATTAACTTTTTCCACCCACAAGTCTTTTGGAGATTTGGTCAAAAGTCCCTCATAAATATCACTTTTATGCATTAAGGGGAAGCCATTAAAAAAAATTTAAAAAAATCCACACATATGATTATTACCAAATATTAAACTTTAATACAATATAACTTTTGATGTAGATGTTAGTTTGTATAAAATTAATATTTTTTAGGATTTCTCATCAAGATCTATCAAATAAGATCAATATTGACTATTGAAATTCTTAATATATATATATATTATATATTTACTCTGGACAGTAACATGTTACTTAGTTTGGGTTGGTTTGGTAATTGTTGAAAAAGTTTGGGGCTTTTTGTGTTATTTTTACAAAAGTTGGGGTTTTATTTATAATAAAACCTAGGCGTATGTTTGTATAGAGAAATGGAATAAATGTTGATTCATTGATGAAAATGGGACCTAAGGGTTGAAATGGTAATTATTGGAAATGACCTTAATTACATTGTTGATTAATTGAGATAATTAATTGCTGAGGAAATGAGAAAATGAAAAATGGAATTGTTGAGATTGGAACGTATGGGTTAAAAGGTGGTAGTTGAATTGTTTATCACACCCGAATTGAAATGTTGATGATATCCCAATTGTTGCATTATTTTCTGTTTAGAAATAATGCTTTGGGCTATCGGTGGAGGAATAGTCGTGATTGTTTAGACAATGCATTGATGATTTAGGGCCAAACAGAACTAATCAATAGAATGTGTCATGGAATTTGACGGTTGATAGAATACATTTAACTGTATGTATGAGTGATAGTATATAGAACCTATGTGTTTGTATACGTTATGTTGTAGAGGAGGAAGTAGGGATGTACTCCGCGGTTTAGAGGAAGATAGCGGGGATGTACCTCTAAACCGGATATTTGGGAGAAGATAGGGGATGAACTCCGTTAGATACAGCTCATATGCTTGTCCAGAGAAGTGAAAATAGAGCTCATATGCTTATCTTTGTGAAGTTATGGATACAGGCTTAATGCTTATCTGTGAATGAGGGATATTGTTGTTATACATATCTGTTGAGAATGTGGATACAGCTTATATGCTTATCTGTTGAATGTGGGATATTGTTGTTATACATATCTGTTGAAATAATGATAGAGCTAACATGCTTATCGGTTGAAAAGGAAAAATGAAAAGTAACTTGGATCATAAGTCGTATGACATAAATATGTGATTTAGTGAATGTATCTTATAGCAATCCGGGTTTACCCTTGTTGTACGTGATCCGGACATGTGTCCGTGGATGTGGTAGTTGATTATTATTCTGTTTACACTTTTTACTTTGTAATTGAGTTAAGGATGTGTTTGGGCAGTTTGTTACAGGTTGGTTGAGTTAGAAACCCAAACTAGTTGCCCAGTTTTGCCTGTCCGCTCGACGAGGGTTTTGGCGCTCGAGCGAATACACCCATCAGTATTTTTCCTGTGCAGCGTTGACGCTGGCAGCGTGAGTTGGCCGGCTCCGAGCGGGGTTGTGTGGAGTGCCGCTCGAGCGGGAGTTGAAGCTCGCGGGGGGGGGGTGCAGGCCTGGGTCTGTTAAGTTCTGGGAGTGTGGTATCCGGCCGCTGTCGAGCGGGAGTTTTGGCGCTCGAGCTGGGAGAATCTGTGAGTGACGCTCGAGCGGGGTTTTTACGCTTCGAGCGGGCGACGGGTTTAAGTCTCGAATGTGAATTTTCAAATCACTTTTTTCACTTTCTCTTCTTCTCTTACTTTCCAAAAACACATTGTTGGCCTCTCACTCTATGACTCTACCTTCTCTCCTAGGTTTTGATCTAGTAGGAGTGATTTGCTCATCTTGGCTTTACAAAAAAGTTGTTGATCGTCGAGGGCTATCATTTTTAATCTGGAAAATTCGATTTGGAGCACGTTGGGTTTTGCTCCTCTTCTCCCTGGGAAAAAAACTCCGAATTGAGGTAGGGATATCCTACTCCTCTCTATGGGATTTTTGTCTTATAATTATGTATTTTGAGATGTTGGGGTTGGTTTGGAATTTGTGAAAGTTTGGGGCTTTTTGCTGTTATTTTACAAAAGTTCGGGGTTTATTTATTAATAAACCTAGTGTATGCTTGGTATGTGAGAATGGGAATAAATGGTGAATCATTGATGAAAATGGGACCTAAGGTTGAATTGTCTAATTATGGAAAATGACCGTAATTTACATTGTTAGATTAATTGGATAATTATTTGTGAGAAATGAGAAATGAAGATGGAATTGTGAGATTGGGAATGTATGGGTTAAAGGGTGGTAGTTGAAATTTTATCACACATCGGAATTGAAATGGTTGATTGGAATATCCATTTGTGCATTTATTTTCTGTTTAGAAATATTGCTTTGGGCTATCAGTGGAGGATAGTCGTGATTGTTGTAGGCAAATCAATGATGATTAGGCAAACGGAAACTAATCAATGGAATGTGTCATGGAATTTGACGGTTTGATAGAATACATAACTATATGTATTGAGTTGATTGTACATAGAACCATGTGTTTTGTATAGTTATGTGTAGAGGAGGAGATGGGGGCATGTACTTCGCGGTTTAGGGAAGATAGGGGATGTTACCTCTAAACTGATAGTGTTGGGAGAGTAGGGGATGAACTTCCGTAGAACAGCTCATATGCTTGTCTAGAGAAGTAAGATAGAGCTTATATGCTTATCTTGTTTGAAGTATGGATACAGCTTATATGCTTATTCTGTGAGATGTGGGATATAATTTATATACTTATCTGTTGAAATGATTGATAGAGCTAACATGCTATCTTGTTGAAAAAGGGAAAATGGAAAGTAACTTGGACTTATAAGTCGTATGACATAAATATGTGATTTATGTGAATGTATCAGTGTGGCCTCTATCAATTGCTAATCTTTAGTTCATTGTTCATGGTTGCGTTTAGTGTATTTCTACTGGGCTGTGGCTTCACCCTTATATGGGAATATCATTTTCAGGTACAGGTAGCATGCCACCTCCAAAGACATAGCTTGGAGGCTAGAGGCGGACATACTTTTGGTCATTTGTTTTTGATGTTTACATGTTAACAACAAAAGCAAATGCTTTATGGGCTTTTTACAGCTTTCCAAGTTTAAACACTTGGTTACAACAAAAGAGTACTACTTCATTTTAACATTTAAAGCCCTTGGCTGATTTAATGTATACACAAAACAAAATGACTAAAAAGTAATGTCCGCCTCTAGCCTCCCAGCTATTGTCTTTGGAGGTGGCATGCTACCTGTACCTGAAAATGATATTCCCATAAGGGTGAGCCACAGCCAGTAGAAATACACTAAACAACAAATGAACATTTGTAGCAATGATAGTGGCCAACACTGATACATTCACATAATCACAGTTATTTATGTCATACGACTATAAGTCCAAGTTACTTTTTCATTTTCCCTTTTTCAACAGATAAGCTGTTAGCTCTATCATCATTTCAACAGATATGATATATAAATTAATCCCACATTCACAGATAGCATATAAGCTGTATCCATACTTCACAAGATAAGCATATAAAAGCTCTATCTTTACTTCTCTGACAAGCCATATGAGCTGTATCTTACGTAGTCATCCCCTTTTTCCCAACACTATCCAGTTTAGAGGGTACATCCCCATCCTTCCCCTAAACCGCGGAGTAACATCCCCATTCTCCTCCTCTACACATTAACGTATACAAAACAACATTGGTTCTATGTACAATCCTCATACATATAGTTAATGATATTCTATCAACCGTCAAATTCCATGACACATTCCATTGATTAGTTTCCGTTTGCCTAATCATCATGCATTGCCTACAACAATCACGATATCCTCCACTGATAGGCCCAAAGCAATTATTTTCTAAACAGAAAATAAATGCACAAATGGATATTCAATCAACATTTCAATTCGTTTGATAAATAATTCAACTACACCCTTTAACCCCATACCATTCCCAATCTCAACAATCTCCATTCATTTCTTCATTTCTCACAATTTAATTATCCCATTAATAACAATGTAATTACGTCATTTCCATAATTACCATTCAACCCTTAGGTCCCATTTTTCATCAATGATTCAACATTTTATTCCATTTCTCCATCCAACATAGCACTAGGTTTATTATAAATAAAACCTCACTTGTTGTAAAATAACACAAAGGCCCCCAAACTTCACAAAATTACGCAAACCCAACCCCAAATAACACTAACAAAATACAAAATTTAAAGACAAAATCCAATAGAGAGGAGTAGGATATCCCTACCTCAATCGGAGCTCCCAAGGGAGAAGAGGCAAAACCCAACGTGCTCCAATCCGAAATTTTTTCAGATTAAAAATGTAAGCCCTCGACGATCAACACTTTTTTGTAAAGGCGCCAAAGGATGGAGCAAACACTCCTACAGACAAAACCTAGAAGAAGAAGGTAGAGTCTAGAGTGAGAGGCTCAACAATGTGGTGTTTGGAAAAGTTAAGAGAGAAGGAGAGAAGTGAAAAATTGGATTTGAAAGTCACAAACGACGACTTAAACCCAGTCGCCCCGCTCCGAGCGTCAAAACACCCCGCTCGAGCGTGCACTCACAACTTCCCGCTCGATGCGGCCCAAACATCCTCCAACGCGGGCGGTCACTACTCAGCAACTTATACAGACCAGGCCTCCGCTCGGAGCTTCGCAACTCCCCGCTCGAGCGGAAACTCACACAACCCCGCTGAGCGGCCAATCCCACGCTCCAGCGTTACCAACACTGCACAGGAAATACTGGATGGGTGTAATTCCCGCTCGAGCGCCAAAACCACCTCGCTCGACGGAAGGCCAAAATCTTGGGCAACTAGTTTGGTTTCTAAACTCAACAACCTGTACAAACCTGCCAACACATCCTATAACTCATACATAGAGTAAAAAGGGAATGTAAACAAGATAATAATCAAACTACCAACATCCACGGACACATGTCCGGAATCACTGTATAACGACAGGGTAAACCCGGAATCGCTATAGTACTTCACATAAATCACAATTTATGTCATACGACTTATGAGTCCAAGTTACTTTTCATTTTTCCTTTTTAACCCGATAAGCATGTTTTAGCTCTATCATTATTTCAACAGATATGTTATAAACAACAATATCCACATTCACAGATTAAGCATATAAGCTTTATCCACATTCTCAACAGATATGTATAACAACAATATCCCCATTCAAGAATAAGCATATAAGCGTATCCATTACTTCACAAAGATAAGCATATGAGGCTTCTATTTTCACTTTCTCTGGACAGCATATGAGCTGTATCTACGAGTTTCATCCCCTATCTTCTCCCGAACACTATCGTGTTTAGAGGTACTCCCCTATTCTTCCTCTAAACCGCGGAGTACATCCCCTATCTCCTCTCTACACATAACGTATTACAAACACATAGGTTTCTATATACTATCACTCAATACCATACAGTTTAATTGTTTCTATCAACGTAAATTTCCATGACACATTCTATTGATTATTCTGTTTGCCTATCCATTCATGCATTGTCTACAACAATCCGACTATCCTCCACCGATTGCCAAAGCAATTATTTCTAAAACAGAAAATAAATGCACAATTGGATATTCAATCAACATTTTCAATCGGGTGTGATAAACAATTCAACTACCACCCTTTAACCCTAACCGTCCAATTCTCAACAATTCCATTTCTTTTCTATTTTCTCAACAATTAATTATTCTCAATTAATCACAATGTTAATTAGGTCATTTCCATAATTACATTTCAAACCCTTAGGTCCCATTTTCATCAAGATTCAACATTTAGTTCCATTCTCTTACCAACATACGCCTAGGTTTATTATAATAACCCCAACTTGTGTGTAAAATAACAACAACAAGCCCCCAAACTTTCACAAAATTACCAAACCAACCCCAAACATAGAACATGTTACTGTCGAAGTAATATATTATTATATATATATATATTAAGGATTTCATTAGTCAATATTGATCTTATTTTTATAGATCTTGATGAGAGGAATCCTAAAAATATTAATTTTTTACAAACTAACATTACATTCAAAAGTTATGATTGTATAAGTTTATATTTTGGTAATAATCATATGTGTTGGATTTTTTAAATTTTTTTTTAATGCTGTCCTTAATGCATTAAAGTGATATTATGAGGGGACTTTTTTGACCAAATCTCCCAAAAAGACTTGTGCGTTGGGAAAAGTTATAAAAAAGATTATATAATATACCTAGCTATCACCCGTACTATTGTACGGATAATTATATTTATTTTAGATTTTTTTGTAATAATATAAATTATGTTTTTAAAGATTTTTTTATAAAAAAAGTTTTTAAACAATCTTATTCACTAACCATAGTGTATGACGAGAAGTTGAAAAGGTACTGCAGTATCTATACACAGATTGTATCTAAATTATTTGTACGAGGGGGATTTTGACCAATCAATAAATGCTGAGTTTTTTTTTTAAAATAAAAAAAAAAATTTAAAAATTCAATTTGCGGATATTGAAATCCCACAGGCCTTTGGGGTTAAAAACCCCCTTTTGTAATATATAGTAATAGATAGGATTATTTGAGCCATTGAACAAATTTGCAATTCAACATTTCTTTTTGTGAGTTAACTTCAATCATATTAAAAAATCAAATTATTAAAACAAAAGGAGATAACTTCAACATTACAAATTCATAAATTTTTTTAATGCTATCTAACTACAATGGCATTTTTCTCATTTAATAAAAAAATAATTAAAAAAATAACCATTTAAAATAGTAAATAAAAAAAGATTATTTAGAATCATTGAACAAACACAATCACATTTTTTCTTTTTTGTGAGTGCGAGTGTTTATATTTATCTAACTTCAATCATATTAAAATAAAATTATAAACAAAAGGAGATAACTTCAAATCTACAAAATCACAATTTTTTTAATGCCTATCTAATCATCATCAATAATTAAAAAAATCAATCACAATTAAGTCAATTGATAATAAAAAACACAATATTTTATTTTTCAAAAACATAATGAGTTAAAAAGATCCAATTACAACTTTTTTTTTTCTTTGGGAACGCCGTTCAAATACAATTCTAAATCATCATCAATAATTGGTTACATTATGTGACCCTAATGAGTACAATCCATTTTTGTTTTTTTCAAAAAACACAGTGACGTTAAAAATCAATAACAAAATAAGTGAATTGAAGTTTAAAAAACACAATAATTTTTTTTTTTATTCAAAAAATACAGTGAGTTAAAAAAATTAATTACAATTTTTTTTTCAAAATACATCTTAATCATTCAATAATTGACTTTAAAGAGTATCAAATCAGAAAAAATCAAATAAATACACTATATTTTGCTATCTAACTACAATCATATTTTTTTTCATAATAATTGTACAAGAAAAACCATTAAAACAGTAAATAAAAAATTAAATCACATTTAAAAAAAAGAACCATTGAAAACAAACTACAATCACATTCACATTTTTCCCATAATAATTAAATAAATAAATAAATTGAAAAAAAAAAGAACCAATTGACTAACTACAATCACATTTAAAAAAAAGAACCATGAACTAAACTACAATCACATTTTTTTCTTTGTGGAAGTGTTATGTATCTAATTTCCAATCATTTATTAAAAATAAAATTAAAATAGTAAATAAAAAGATTAATAACATTAAAAAAAACCATCGAACTAACTACAACAATCATATTAAGAAAAAAAAAAATAGCCATGAACAAAACTACCAATCACATACAACAATCACTTTTTTTTCTTGGAGTGTTTATGTTAGGGGTTTTCGGGTTTAGTGTGTATTGAGAAGTTAAAAAGGACTTGGAAAATTTAATAAGTGCTAAGTTTTTTTTTTTTTTTAAAAAAAAAATAAGAAATTAAGGTTTTAGATATTGAAACTCCCACAAAAGTTGGTAGGTTTAGAGGCATAGATATAAATTAAAATAGATAGATATAGATTATAGGTATTTATATTTGTTTAAAATTTTTTTTAATAATACCAAAATTCATTGTTTGGAAAAGGTACTACAGTTAATATAAGAGAGGTCAAAAAAGTCTTTGTAGTGGTGAGAGAAGTTAATTAAATGCCTGAGGTAATTTTTTTTTTTAAAACAGAAAAATTAGAAAATATAGGATTTACATATTGGAGCTTCCCACAAAGCCCTTGGGCGTTAAAAACCCCCTTTTGCCTTAATATATAAGGTAATTAGACTAGCCTATCACCCATTCTATTGACACGGGATAATTATTAGATATTTATTATTTATTTTTTAATTTTTTAATATATAAATTATGTTTTTAAAGATAGATTTTTTTATAAAAATAATTTAAAAATCTTATCACTAATCATAGTATACAGGAAAAATTAAAAAAGCTACTGTAGTAACTATGTATGGGCTGTATCTATAATTATTTGTACGAGAGGATTTTAAATGCTAATCAGGAATTTTGACCAAATCAGTAAATGAAGGTATGCGGATTGAAACAAGTTAATAAATGCTGATCAGGAAATTTTGACCAAATCAATAAATGCTGAGGTTTTTTTTTTTTTTAAAATCAAAAATTTAGAAAATTAAGATTGAGAGATTGGAGCTCCCACAAGGTTTGGGGTTTAGAAACCCTATTTTTCTTAATATATTTACAATTATCTATATGTGTGAATTGCGATTTTTAAATGTCTTTTTTTTTTTCCTTCTTTTTAATGTCTTCTTTTTTTCCTTTTTTATATTATATTAAAGTTTAATATTTTGATATTAATCATATGTGTTGGACTTTTCACGGAATTAAATGTCTTCTTTTTTTATTATATTATATTAAAATTTAATATTTTGATCATAATTATATGTGTTGGACTTTTCAAGAAATTTTTGTTTATACTTGTTCTTAGGATGCATTAAAGTGTTATTATGAGGGATAATAATCATATGTGTTGGGACTTTTCAAGGAATTCATATGTATTGGATTTCAAAGAATTTTTTTTTATGCTTGTTCTTAATGCATTAAAGTATTATTATGAGGGTAAAACTTTGGGGTTGGGAGAAGTTAAAGTTATTAAATGTTAAGGTTTTTTTTTTTTTAAATAAAAAAATCAAGAAATTTAGATTGTGAGATTGGAGCTCCCACAAGACTTGGGGTTAAAAATCCCCTTTTGCTTAATATATAGTATAGATAAATATCACATGTGCTATGCAACGGTTGTGTTTACAATTATTTGTATATATGTGAATTGCGATTTTTAAATGTCTTTTTTTTTTTCTTTTTTTCACACAGAAAAAGAAATATAACAAATGCACCATATCTTCAATCAATTATTTTATGTTTGCTTTTATTCAAAATTTAAAAATAATGTATGGGCAAATTTTATAACTAAATTAAGAAAAATTTATCCTTAACGACATGTTTTCACTTTTATATAAATATTTTAAAAAAATAAACCTGAAAAATGTAGTCAATATAATATTATACATTAAGTAAAAAAATGCGATTAGAAATTATGTTTAGCAACTGTTCAGGCATAACATCTGCAAATTGCCTTAAGACCTTCTTGACTGCGGCTGGGACAGGAGTAGAATCAAGAGCTTCATTCAACTTCAATGTTGCAACCCAAGTTTGCTCACCATGCCTAACACCCCTCTTGAGTTGCATAGCTGAAACAAACCGGTCACTGTTGTTGGTAGCCACAGCAGGAACGAGACGTGGCTTATCCCCCATGACACACATACTATTAGAATAAGGCATGACTGCCGTCTTTGTGCTTCTCAAGAAATCCAACCCAAGGATGGCTTGGAAGTCATCCATGGGCACTGCAGTGAAATCTACTCTTCCTTCCCAAGTGCTGACCTTGATAGTACCCCGACCGATATGAACTTGTATGTCATGGGAAGTGATTGATATGAGTTACTGTCTCATATGAGTTGTTTGGCCAGGTTCTGAGCCATGGTTGTAAATTGAGAATTGAAAGGAATTGGAAAATGGACTGTAATATGAACTTGTATGTCATGAAACCGTAAAGTGTGATAAGGGAAAGTATCTGTGTTGGCCATCTATCAACTGCTAATCTTTTAGTCATTGTTCATATTTGGTTTAGTATATTTCTACTGGGCTGTGGCTCATCCTATATTGGAATATCATTTTCAGGTACAGGTAGCATGCCACCTCCAAGGGCGTAGCTTGGGAGGCTAGAGGCGGACACACTTTTGTTGTCTTATTTTGATGTATTACATGTAAATTCAAGCCAAGGGCTTAATGCGTAATTGAGTTAGTACTCTTTTGTTGTAACTAAGTGTTAACTTGGAAAGCTGTAAGCCTTTAGGGCATTTGCTTTTGTCGTTAACATGTAATACCTTTTGTAATGAAACTCTGATGAATAGAAAAATGTTAATCTTCATTACCAATGCATGTCTTTATCGTTGGGTTTTATGTTATTGTTTTGAGGGCATTACAACTTGGTATCAGAGCCTACCGGGTTCGAATACTTTGGGTACGTGGGAAGTGATTAGGATCACAATGGGTTTGTCTCGCTTGATAGAGACTTAGATGTAGTGTCATATGCTATGTGCTTAATTGATAACATACTTATGTGACTATGTGGGTATGGGATTTAGTTTCTAGGATGTTGATTGGATCCTTGAGTTTCGTGAGTCTTGTTGCAAAGGCACTTGATCAATGCTGTTTCTAACGGAACTCTAGTAACGCCTCGGCACTATCATTATCCGAAAATGAATTCGTAAGTGCTTATGTGTTTATGTCTCGTGGAGTGCATTACATTCGTCCAAATGCATTACGGACGCGAGTTGATAGCTCGGCCACATTTATGAAATTGTGCAATAGTCTGGTTACCTAGATATAGGATGTCAGGACGAGGAGCGTAGGCGGGCAGGGCAGGTAGGCAAGAGATGCCTTTTACCGGAGATGGCCGGCAGTGCAGGAGGGGTGTTGGCCAAGGCAATTGTGGCCCGAGCCAGCCAGGTCAGCAAGGCATGAGTGCCTTGCACGAGAGATAAGCAGGAGGCTTTGGGTATTCGTCTCAGGGGCTGGGAACAAGCAAGGCTGAGGCAGGCCTTCTTCTTGAAGAGGGAGTTCTTCGGTCTATACCGGACTGAGTTTGTTGGGGATCCAAAGAGCCAGCCTGAAGGCTACGAGTGTTGGAACAAATGAGTAAGACGTTCGAGATGCCTGTGCACGAGGACGGGCACTGAGAAAGTGAGCTGGCAACCTGTCCACCTCGCAAGGGAGATGCGGTCCATATAGGTGTGGATAGTCGAGAATGCCCGTGTGTGGTGGGTACATGAGAGGCGTTTGTGTAGAACCCATTTTTGACGCGTCCTCAAGACTTGGACGTCCGTTTGAACAACTCGGTGATATCCATGTTATGCTGTCGTGTGAGTTCCCGAGGTCTCGGCTCGCGCGCCCTTGCCTCAGGATGCCCGAACTTGACTGTTTTGTTCTGGTGTTTGCTACCAAACACTTGTGGTTTTTGCCTTGGAGGGCAAGGGTAGGGCTTGTGGACCATCCCCACCTCACCACCGGCGAGTGGCTAGGGCCACCGACTGGTTTTGCTGCACCAGCAGATGTTTAAATTGCCCCGGGGCACTGACTTTGGTTAGCCGGTCAGCACTTTTAGTGCCGACCGGCACTCTTTTTGGCCAAGATGGATCTGTTTGGCCAGCCGATTAACTGTGCATCATTGCTTTGTAATATTTTAAGACACTGTCTGCTTGCTTCCCCTCCATACAAGCGTGTATGGAGGGATCTCCCTCTTATGAAGCTTGTCTCTTGTAAAAGCTTACAGAGACAAGAATAGTGCCATATAGAGAGAGATGGGTCTTCTTTGGCTACGAGAGGGTAGAGACTAAAGATATTTGAGGCTAGACAGGCCATTGTTAGCTCTGGTTTAAGGTTTGAGTTAGAGTACACATCCTATATCTCTTTCCCCTCTCTTTGTGCACTAGGTGTTTGTTCCTTACGTATGCACACAACACTCTAAGTGTTCACCTTCCCTTGGAACTGAGGTTCAAGGGCCTGATTGAAGTTTTGGTTGTTGGATTCAGCCAAGGGAGCCATTTGAGCACGTCATTTGTGATAGGGGTCATCAAGGGTTAAGTACTAATCACCTTTATTCCCTATTTTTGCCCTGGTGTTTTAGCTATCTTGAATCGTTTTTTTGAAGCTTATGTATATACACAAAAAAGTCGTTTTTTAGTCCTCTTGTATTGTTTGTTAAGGAGTGTTTTGTGGTTTGGGTAAGTTGAACACCCTTAGCTTAAAAGGCTCATTTTGTTAACCCTTTTGCTGCTCGTCTGCCGGATTTTGGTGTTGGGGTTCCCTTCACCACTGAAATATTGAGGGATTTCCAGTGGTGAAGGGTGATGCCATTGAAGTCCCAAAGAAGGAGAGGGCCACCCCTCTCCTTGTTGTCCTTGAGAAAGGAACATATTTTGGTCTCTACAAGAGAGCCAGATGCTTGAGTGTGTGTTGAGCATGTTTAGGGCTGCTTTTCAGCGTTATATATCCATAATTATAACTGATTTTAAAAGTTGTTTATGGTACTCCAATGCATGCTTAGCATAGTTCGCATGTAATGCCTTGTGATCCCTTAAACATGTCTTCACGGTTTGTGTGCATTTGTTTCTAGCATGTTTGTAGGCTTCAACATTTGGGAAGATTTGATGGCATGGTTTTGCCATGTTCTAGTCTGGTCCTAGGTTTTGGGTCCAATACTTTGCCATGCCAATAATATAGGCCCCTTTGCATTCAGGCTTGTTGGCCTCAAGTATGTGGATGTGTAGTATGCGTTGCTTGCATTCATGTTATGCGTGTTTGGAACCAATCCTTACATGTTATTTCAGTCCCATTTCCCATGCTTGTTTGATTGCCTTGCATGTCCCTTGTAAACGTTTTGGAAGCCAGTTTGTGCATCTCCTGTTTCTGGCTATTGTGGTATGCCCTTTGTATTTGAGTCCATTTAGATGCCGATCGTAAGGAGTCCTTTAGCC
>NW_021035983.1:0-26396 GCF_004153795.1 Camellia sinensis
AAGGGTACTTAGCAGACAATAAGGAACCACCGATACTGCCTGTATCAATAGTCGAGACGCTTCTACTTAAACCTACAGCCCTTATGCCAATTAACAACACCAGGCTCTATAATCCAACTACATCGAACCTTGACTCAACACTCAATTCTAACTATGTGATATGTAATGAGCATTAGTCCGTCTAAATCTAACTGGAACCATACACCCCCTCCATGACAGAGCCCACTAAGCCTCACATGAAACTTTATCAGCCTTCATACGTGTGATGTCCGCTGCCAAAAGCTATTCTTCTATCCAAACCAAAATATTGGGCCCCTTAGCAATCAATTAGTAGCATTATGTAAATCAGACTAATAAACGCACCTTGCCATATAGCACTAAGCCACTTATCACCAATACCCTCTCACACATCCTCAATCACACATAGCAACGCATAGGACAGCCTCAGCTTCACACCTGATTGAATCTATGATAAATTACAAATAAGTAAGGCAAGGCCCCTAAGCCTACCCAAATAATATTTAAGCCTATGCCTTATCACTTCTATCCTCATCTATCCTAATCCAAAACAGTGAGCCTTCTTGATACATTACAAAAACAGTCGGTTAAGCTGTCTTAGTACTCTACGTGACAAAGCAAAGCCCTGTCATTATTTCAGAGGTGATCTCTTTGTCTTAAATTCAATGTTCAACGTAAAGGAAAATTGGGGATATAAGACTGCCATAATTTCCGATCCAAAATAAATCATCCAAAACATCACCCTATTTCCATCCCCAATCCAAGAAATCCTTAAAGCCCCTACAAATTTTCCACAAAGAATTTATACAAACTAGCATTTACATGTGCTACAGCAACAACTATCTCTCATAGCTATAATAGAAGCAGTAACCGAAAAGTTCATCAAATAAACATGGAAACCAACTGGTACTTCCCTCAGATAACACCAATTAGCCGCCACAATCACTAATCTTCCACAAAGCCTACAGTTACTTCCAAAGGCATATCTCCACCCCACCGCTTAACGTTTAAAACAAAGCTATTCATAGATCACTTTTGAGGATCTTTGATTCCAATACCTCCTTGGATTCTTTATCTCAGGTTAGCCACCCTTCTTTCCATTTTTTACAAAATGGATTCCCCCTTATTAGAAATCGATCCCCTACCTCACAGAAAACTACCTGAATCTTTATCAATTTCTTTATACAACACACGTCAAATGGCTATCTTAAACAAACGAACATAATAATCAGTATCAGGTATACGGCAAGACGGATTAGATTTAGATATTTAAGAGTAGACTCTTATCGGGTATAAGAGAGCATCCTTCATCATCCAACCATTATTATATTTGTTTATAATCCTATTCCCATCACTAGCATAGCCATGTTTGTTTCCTACCTATGCGGTATGGCCTCACAGTGGCACCAACCCAAGATACTTTAATGGAAAACTTATATGACTCTTTGACAATTCAATATGCTGCCCATAATTCTTCACTCAATTCATCTTCATACTACCACACTACCACTAAAGTGTTCATACCTCATTTTATGAAGTCTTAATCCTTTCAACCCAAGACCACTTCAAAAGCCTCTCAAAATGCGTTTCACAACCACAATCTCATGTTCCAGGTTGAGCTTCCACAGAAATATAATTAGGTACTCGTTAGCGAATTGTAGATGAGATTATACTAAACCTTTTCTATACACTCCACTACACCTCCTTTTATTATCATGCCTATACATACTCCTTATAGCTCTGACAACAATATGTTCAGCCTTTCAACAAAACACTACATTATACAAAAGTGGGAAAAAGGATACACTCTGCTGCTTAAGCGCCTTTTGATGACAATTCAGGCAAACCAATAGAGCCAGTAACCAAATATAGAAAATTCTATAGCCAAGCTTCCACACATTTTTCATTTATAATGAATTCCCATACTTGTACTCCAACTAAATTTGACGCGTCGATAACATCTGCAGAACAATTACAACGCTTAGCCAGTTTGTCCGTATGCTTCTAAAAGTCTAGTTTACGCAAAAATAGAGGCACCTTCTTCTGTTTGATTTTTCATACCAATCCATCACTATGCCTATAAGCCTCAGTCCATACGCAAATATTTACTCCCTCCCTAACAAAAATGCAGACCCCCGCAGCACTTATCAATCACACAGCAAGAACTTGCTTGATACTATTGGTCTAAAACTTTGGCTAACACTTATATAGCCGGAATGCCATTATGACAAGCTAATAGTCTGTAATTCCAATAATGAGAGTATTAGGATTAATCCTCTTAGGGCATAAGAGCCTTAATAAAAGAGCAATTATCCAATTAAACCCTAAATTACTATTACTATAAAACTCCTTCATGAACATTCATGATATCAAAACTTCTCAAAAAACGTTCACAAGCCTTTTTTTTGAAAAAAAAGCCACTATTAAACCCATACAGCAGGCCTGGGACGCTAGTTTGTTACCATCACATTCTTTTATTTTAGTAGCCTTATACTATCTTCCTTCTGTGAATTTCTCCTCCAGCCAATGTTCAACTACTTGATTAGATACAACTTACATTGAACTCTACCTTTACCAACTGCTTGGCTATGAACCTCCAGATGTATCAACGTGAATTAAATTAAACTAGAAGATGAATAACAAGCTGCTTGTTTAACCACACTAGTGTCTTCAATCTCTACCCCATTAACCTTTATAGAAGCAATCAAATTTCTAATTGTGCTTTATCCTGAGCTAGCACATAATATGAAAAATAATACTTAGCTATTTCTAAGTCACCTGTTAGAAGCCTAGTCCATCCTAAGATTTTTTGCGACAATACCACAGCCCACTCTTTTCTTTTCCTTAAAGCTTCCACAATCATAACCCCTTACCTCTTTTCTGTCTACCCTTTCCCACCCATTCATTAACACTACCGCCAATAAAATCCTCGAGTGTGATAAAAATATTAGAGAATGTTTAGCTTCAGTTGCAGCCTTTCTTTCTCATAGCTCTTGACGTCACACATCACCAAACGCCTTCCCAAACATTCCATCTTTTAGAAGCAACTTACAAACTCTCAGCTTTTTCCAGTAAATTATGGTTAGCTTGCCACGTGCCATGTAACCGCTTGCTGAAACCCATAAACTCTTTTTACGCATACATGTAAGCAAAATTAAGACTGCTAGAACCCAAGCATTTATGCTTCCATGATATTAAAAAGTCCGGACCATGACCCAATTCCCTTCTTATCATACCCCTTCGCGAATCACGCCCACGATTGCGGTTCTATTGATTCTTAGCGATAAAAAAGTGTCCTAATGGTGGCCCCCCATCGCTGTTATATCGTATCATTAACATTCTGCCCAACTTATGACAAAAAAAATGATAATAATATATAAATGAAAAAAACCAATAATTATCTTTAACAGCGCATGATCTGACCAGAGAGTTAGAGAATGTGTTATGCCGTACATCATCATTCTACCAAAAGCATAGTGCATCTGCATACGAATATCAATATTAAACTCTAAATGCGTCTGTTTGGGCATGACCTATGGGGCGGCAGAAAATAAACAATTAATATATTTTTTATTCTTTTTCACGAATAAGAACTGTGTAGAAATGTAGCAGATGATATGTTCATTTTTGTCTTCTTACTTTAATCGTTCTATGAAAAACCGAATCATAATAAGATAAAAGGTCGGCACAGCGCTCCGTAGGCGTACTATATTTGAAGTAGCCCTAAACTGCGCCGTTCATCGCTACTACTACAGAAGGCGATCTATATTGCCCTACATCCACCGACCATCACCCTAATGCTTTTTACTATATGCCGACATGCTATTTCTTATATTTAGACATCGCCTATATTTCGTCTAATATGACTGCACAAACTCTGCTACACTACATCTTTAGTACTTTCTACTAACCTGATATGTTATCTTCTAACATTATTAGTCATAATACACATGGGCATTAGCTAGTCATCAAAAAACTATAATTATTGAACTAACGTACACTTACCAAAACTTCAACGAATTTTTAGTTGATCTACTATCACTAAAAGACAAGCTCCCCACTTAATGATAAATAATATATTTCAATGCCTGATAATAGTTTCAATTTTAATATAGAATTTTAATCTTTCTAATAATTTGAGTTATACTCGTTCTTCAGTATTGTTCTTTTGTTACTTTAATAGATATATTTTAAAATACTTAAAGAACAATTTGACTATTTTACTATTTTTCGCGATGATACTGTATCCTCGAGTGTATTCTAAAACGTAAAATATTTGCCTTCAAAAATAAATATTTTAAAAATCAAGCAGCAATACACCGAAGAATGAAAAATGGTAATTGAATTTCGTAGCTTTCTCTCTCTCTCATATAATTTTCTTGGGTATTTTTAGTTGAATTTTCGTAAAAACAAAAATTCCACAACATATTTTATTTTTTAAGTGTATCTTCCCGTATGTAAAGTTATGTACAGACAAAAACACTAGTTATGTGTCTTAATTTTTTTTTAAAAAAATCTGTAGATAATTACAAAAAGTATCAAAAATTTAGTTATAAAAGCCATTATAGAAATATAACAGATGCTTTCTTAATATTTTAAATATATAGTCAATGTAACTCTATAAATCAAACCAACAAAACTCAAATTCAATTAATAATTAATATACAACAGGTTTCTTTAGGTTTCACTATCTAATTACATATTTGATCAGGAACAAGAGGCAAATATAATCAGTATGCTTATACTTAACTCTAATCATCTCTCAGACCATCCAACGAGCCATTAGATTAACTACTTAAAATTTTATGCATATTCTTAAGTTCTGCCCCCCATTCAACTCACACTAATTTTATACTAAGCTATAGTCCCTCATCAACTTATTCATTTTATTTCAGCTGCCTTGGGAGTAACATCACCACAATTTTTTAGAATTTAGCCTCCGCATACATCTACAGTAAACAATATTTATCCTATCCCTACAGTTTCCATGGATGTTTACTTGCAAATCCCTTTAATTTATTTTTATTTATTCTTTCCAAAAAGTCTCTCATGTTTGACTGCATATCGTATGAAACTAATATACGTGCGCCAAGAGTGGTCGGATGGGCATGCCCGAGTAGTAAAAGCGCTGTTGCGATCAAGGTCTCCTAAGGTGTCGTGAGCTATCGGCCCCAGTAAATGGCACAATTATTAGCAAACCGACCAAGCAATAGCTTAAAAATATCTAATATCCGAACTACTCAGTTGTGACGTAGTAAGACTAGCGTCTCCTGCTATGATTAGATCTAAAAGCGAAAGTCGTTAGTACGATGTTCGCCGACCGATGCGGTAGCTGGTAACGACAATAGTTTAATAAGTAGCGACACAGCCATGCCTCATTTTCTATCCTTGGCTTGTCTGTACTCGGGTGATGGGATAGCGAATACATCAATAATCAGTTGATGGGGCTACATGGTAGTCTCTTATTAGCAAACTATTAGATTTTAGAGAACGTTTTTTTTGTGACCTTTTGACAAGTAACCAATATATTATTTATTCCAAAATATCCATTATAACTATTTTTCTTCATGCACTTATTGCAAAATTTTTTATTATGCTATTGTATTTTCATACCCTATCATAATTAAATATACATACAATAAATACTTTTTAAAAAATATTTTTTGTCCATCGAAAAAAATAAAGCCGTTACTAGATTACAACTGACTATTATCATATAAGATACTTGAATTTTATAATACTCATTTCTCAAAATATTAGCTCAATATATGCTTAGAATACCTAACCACATTGACATGCACACTAAAAAAATCATTATACAAATACATGCGATAAATGGCACAATAAGCGTCAATGTAGAAATGTTACGACGTTCTCCATGCACCCATAATTAAATATTGTACTTGGCAATTATACATAATATAACCTAAAACATGCGAAAGATAATTATAACCAGGCAAGTTCCTAATAAGTTGCGGCCAATCTATGATATATTACTATTCCAAGTCTCTTATCCAATGATCCATCACTACATAGAAAGCATATTCCGTACTTAACAAAAATCATCCGCCTTAGAAATCACTACAATTGCTGAACATTTTTCTTAGATTATATCATGTTAAAAATGTACCAGTAGTAAGAGCTTTTTTATAGACTATGATGAATTTTTAAACTAATCGCCCTACCCTACTAAAACTGATATAAGTTAGGTTAACATCTTTGTAGGAAGGCTAAAGTGAAAGCCCAGTTATACATTAGCCAATGCAAAAATGCTGCATAATAACACTTGCAAGCACATTGTGCAACCTGGATTACACCTCTAACTCCAATTCAAACGCAGAATAAGCACAGCGTCGTATTAG
This sequence comes from Camellia sinensis, assembly GCF_004153795.1. Classification (NCBI taxonomy): domain Eukaryota; kingdom Viridiplantae; phylum Streptophyta; class Magnoliopsida; order Ericales; family Theaceae; genus Camellia; species Camellia sinensis. The sequence goes on from NW_021035983.1 coordinate 6,381, forward strand.
ACCAGGCACATGAGGCTCTAGGTCAAAACATTTGCGAGTCAAGTAAACTAGAGTGGTGTTTAGACCAGATAACGATAAGTGCTAGCACCATGTGAGTCAAGTCCAGTAAACGTGCATATGTGCGAACGACCTAGACACATGACATCAATGAAGATTTCCGGCGCTCCAAAACAATAACCGCAAGCCTCATGCCCCATTGCGACAACACCTCAAATCGACGTAAGGCACCAAGATGTACTCAGGTTCAGACATATATATGCCTGTGTCTTATGACCAATCTGTTACTAGGGCACAGAATTACTACGCACCGTACGTAGGGACACATCTATGCAAAAGGACCTCACATGCTCAGACAGCATAACGGTCCCCTTCAGATGCGGCCGCAGCATCTCGTCAAGCACCACCTGTAGGATCCATACTACTTTTACATGGGCCAGCCCAACCACTCCCATATGTAACATCGTGAAGATGCGTACACTGGTTCCTATAAAAATATGCGCGCAACTGAACGTGAGTAAGTAGGTACAGCGGATGATGGAACAACATTCAACAGTCCCAGTTTTTGGAAGACAAATTAGAATATACACACTCACTTGAAGATATCCTTATTTTTATATTTTTATATGCATTCTAAGGCCTTTCAAGTCTTAATACTTAACATCCAGTAGAGAGAGTTCCACTAGCCATAACCCATACAACCGCATATCTTCATATTTTAACTTGAGTGTTCTTTTAGCTCAAGTTTCATCGATGCTCTCTCACGCCGCGAAGATAGCCGTCGGCAGCATAAGGTGCGTGTGTCTTTTACCACCACAATTTGAATCGTCTTATAGCAAACGCTTGTTATAAAAATTACTTTTCTACTCTGAGCTAAGTCTTTAAATTCATTCAATTTTTCAATCGATTAAAGGTAACTTGGCAAAAAATACATACCTATCAATTGGTGAGGAACATAGACGTTTCATTATGCCTCCTCTTCAACGCGACAAGACCCATTAAATGTAAATAGCTCCTATGAATTTATCTCGATAGATATACTGAATTTCCACGCACCAACCTCTGAATAGCACAGCGAGCAGCCTAGCCAGCACATACTCAGTATGCATAATGTTAGCTCAGAGCAGAGAGACACTAATTCATTCAGCTCGTCAATGGTCAACAACGACTCAAGGATTATTAGCTTACATAAATAAGGATCAGAACCTATAATAGCCAATGTACAACTTCAACTCCTCCGGACTTAAAGGCGTACTGACAAGATTGAAGAAAAAATGTTAGGCCTCTTGCCTTAGCTGACAGCAATTACCAATGAATAAGAAATTCAATAATCTGCGCCGTAACATCTTCATTACCCGTAGGAGATCTGAGTGCTTTCTGCCATCTTATGTACCTGTAAGAGCTAGAGACATACTCAATGCTCCTTACTATAACTATTTCTTGATCGGCCTAGCAGACCATCCTGCCTTACTTCTGCATCACTTTCGCAGCTAGATATGCATCCTAACTCGTTGCCCTGCTACCAGTAGCCGGAGCACCCGTAGACTAGCATGTCTTACATCTTATGTCTTACGAGATAATAAATATAGCACTGACTTCCATGTAATATTGTCCAAGCATTTATTGAAACATCACTAGTCTCTGACCGCCTCTCGCTATTATCGAGCGCCAACGTAGAGCTATTAACTGCCATCTGCCATTGTTAGGTCAAAGCGAAAACATCTTACATCTAGCATCTATTCGAGCAGAATCATCCGTGCCTATTCTCTAAAAATCTTATCTATTCCGAGCAGAACATCCTGCTTCTATGTTACCTAGCTGCTGAAGACAGACAAACACATACTTCCTATTGCATAACTGTTCCCTCGGAGATTATCCATACAATCTCTCATTACTAAGACAACACCATGTCTTCTTAGCATCCCTTACCAGCACGAATACGATAAACTATAAGCGCCTTTTTGCCTATTCCATAACTTCTAACTGACCAAACTCGCGGATAGCTCAACGCCTCCGGACAAGCCTACCTGTCCAAAGTAGAAACTGCTCGTGACTCTCTTCCTCCTGTCCCTCGACTTGGAAAGTATCCTGTCTTAGAAACAGAATAGTGAGGAGCTCTCATATACACCTATCTCATAAGAGAGCATACCACAAACATGAGATATTGTATGCCTGTTTCGTCCTTAACATTAACACCCAACCGAACTTGCATTGCTAATTCACTTCATACTATTCTTAGTAAGCCATCTTCGTAGGCATATGGAATAACATGGAGCCTCTAAAAAATTTAAATAATTCCACGATGTCTCGAGCCGTTTATATTAATGTGGTGTGAAGATCCCTTAGGCACATCTCATCAACTATCGCTCTTACAAGTCCTTTGAACAACGAAATTGAGAGCACTCATGTGCGGGGGCGTTTTCGCATTATTACAGCCCTTAAGGAAAAGTAAGCCCAGCCACTATGCGTGTGCATAAGCGCTCTATAGCACAGCGGTCTATATTGACAGTTGGACAATAAATTGTCAGAGCAGTATCATAGTGAAGCACTTCCTGAATCATACTGTTCAAGCCGTAATCTAGGAGGCTGACATGCTTTGCTGCCTCAAAAAATCTCCTGACCAAACCCTCAAGACCATGTAGTATTTCCCAACTTTCACTGGGAGATCTTCTTTTATGAAGTTCAAAAGAGCGCCACATTATTCACAATTCAAGTAAGTAGTCGGCACGTTATGCCGTATCTAGCGCTTGTTACCAAAACGACTCAAGTTTATTGGCAGTTCTGTTCAAGCAAACCAGCAAAGAGAATTGTTACTGATTATATTAATCAGGCTAATTGACTAGTATCAGGCCTAAGTCTGTGCAAGGAAGATAAAATTTCTAAAGCTACTTATCTTGCGTTGCAAGATAAGAGACGTTTGACAAACTAGCACAATCCTCAGCTTGGCCATTGTAAGCACTTATAGCGTTTTTTCATCTTTCGGTGCAATTATTAATCTCGTAATATATACCTCAAAGTACAAGGAAAGTTAGTGCACATACCATTATGAATTGTATTATATTTTTCTTTTCACTTAGTGTCGCCCCAATTTACTAGCAATTTCCCGTAAATACATGATAAGTTTTGAACAATCTATTTCCATACGATCCTAGCATAATGTTAATTACCTGATTGTTCTTTGACTCTAAGTGCCTCCGAATTCTAGTCTCCTTTGTAACGCAAAAATTCCCATCTCACACGTATTATCCGAAAGACTGGACCACTCCACGCCCTATGCGTATATGTGTAAGTTCATGTTCTATTTCAATCACTCTAAATTGCCCATATTTCTAAGCACAATCCGCTTTAAGATGATAAGCATCATTAGTTACGGACCCAGATATCGAATGCACCGATTGTAATATTAAATAGTCTTTTCACATAACATATCACGCTGCCAGGTTCTTAACAATTACCTATCGAGCTACATAGAAAATCTAGCGAATTCCACACACATTACCGGTACACTGTCATTGATCTAGCTAGTTATGTTTCTTTCACTTAAGCTTGCAATTTCACTAGCAATCCCCTATAAATGTTACGAGAAAAAGTTGACAACTTGCCAAACTCTTGATTGTAGATTACTGTTCTTCACTTAGGTGTGCTAATTTCACGCAATTCTCCAAGTACAAGATCTGGACATCATCTCAACTTCATGAATGATAGTTGATGTTCTTTCTACTTAAGATTGCTGAAATACAAGAAAGTACTGCCCCTATATCAAAACAACTAAATATTTTTTCCGCTCTTAGTAATGATAAGTTCTGCCCCGAGAGTATGAATCTCCAACTTTCCTTTAATGACTGCCGCGCTTGCCGAAACAGTTCGCAACGATAAGAGCCTTTAACACGTCATGCTAAGCCCACGGCAATCTATCGTGAAGCAGATACCTCAGGCTAAAAACTTAATTAAGTAGCTGATTCTATACCAGACGACCCCACGTAAAACATAGTAGCCCCCAGCACTATTGCGAACCGGATATACCAACCTCCCCTACCACGTAATAGCCAGACCCATGCTAGCTAATCATCATGTGTTACCTTAAGACTAAGACCACGAAGCGGTCACAAGTCACAGACATGCCAGCACTCAGCTCCAGAACACAAGCGCGGCGCAGACGATCAGAACCAAAAGAGCATGTCCCTAGGACCAATGAATCAGTCCAGGTCCAGACATGCCCTCAGCTCACAACACGGAGCGTTCAAGCCTAGACAAGGCATTGCGCCTAGATAACACATGTAGAGATACCAAATTCCACACCATTGCGGATCTGTGAGCGCTGCCATAGCCAATCACCAGCATCGCACTTGCCCGAGCTAAGCAAGCATATACCTGATACGCGACATAACAGGTAGAAGCGCGACGTGCTTATGGCGCAGAGGAAGCTACGAGCGCTGCTTAGAACTGGCCGATATACGCCGACTACCTCTATATGCGGTGCCAGACTAGCTCACATCACTTGCCTACTCTATATCTATAAGCTTCGCATATTCTACCATTAGGAAATTCTACCTAATGACTCTACAGTGATAAGCTCTGACATCTGATCCACTAAAACAGGTATGATACTGTGTTAGAAGATGTCGCGAAGTAGCTGAACTAACCACAACAACCCATTTACTAGCAAGAGATCATCTATTAATATCGCTCATACCAAAACTGTGAGAAAAGTGTAGACCAATATAATATTGAACATATGTACCTTCGCAGTGAATTTAGCACTTGCCTTCCTTAGAAGCGTTCTTATATTATTTTCTTGCCTCGTAAATTAAGCCATTATCTAGGGCGATCTCAATTAACCAAATCGTAACAGCTACTGCATGAGCAGACGACCTCCCGAGGCCTATGCTAACCCAAACCAGTCGCCCTTCGTATCTTCATATTTTACTTAAGTTTAGTTTACAGGTTAAGCCTTATCCTATTTGCTGTATGCGCGTCTGGGCACAGTAGCTATCTCGCCGCTCTAGCAGTACAAGCTAGCTATACAATTTTTCACTCACAACTTAAACTATATATTTAATTAAAATAACTATCTAGTAATTAATTTACTTAACACTTTCTCATTAAGCCATAAATAAATTCAACTAATTTAGAGATACCGATCCTTGCGTTAAAGTTCTTTAATCTTCTCGCCTCATTCAAGCTACTCATTTCAAAATCGACAATGTATCCTTAAATAGGCACATTCAGTCTAATATTACAGTACATCTTAAACTGTAAACACCAGATCAATAACATAGCGATTAGTGCAACTACGTAGCAGGCGCCAAGCTTATACCCGCGATAATACTACGCGCATAATTCGAAACTCTGCCGACCGCCCCAGGTTCATTCACCAGACTACTTAACGTCTGCCGTACAAATGCGCTTTCTCCAATACGCCCTCCATCGTTACTCCCCTCTCTCTTCGCACGCCACACGGACCATAAAGTACAGGTTGTATCTTAGACTTAAATTTTTGTCATTACTTGATCCGATCAGAAAAAGTGAACTGAGAGCAATGATTGTTAGATTATAGATTGTAGACTCCTCTCCCATAAAATGTGCCATGAAAATAATTCGATAGAAATAACCGACTCGCCCTCATACATTTTTATTGGCAGTTAAAAGACCCCAAACTTGGCCTCTAACGCAACAGAGTTTGGCCTTATGCCGTCAAGATTTATGGATGCCTCATTTTTATACATTTCATTAATAGAGTTAAAATATGTTATCTCTTAAATTCACAACAATGATCAACGTAATTATCATCTAATTTCCTAATTATCATAAATTTATTTTCTCATAATATAACTCTATCACACAAAATCTTATTTCAACTAAATTTTTAATATATATCAACTAAAATCAATGTTAAAACAAATATTAATAAAAAAAGTAAACTAATCACGCCAACTCTCAACCTCACTCTAACTCATACCATCAAGGGATACTACGACTCCTTTGCGAAGTGTAGACTCGGCAGTGACACTGAACAATAGCACTCAGAACAAGAGTTACGCCTATAACACTAATGCGCCAAAAAGCATATCAAAGCGGCAAACAAAAGAGAGTAGCAATGCTAAATATGTCCTACTAGCAAGTGTAAACTTTTACAGTAAATGCTGACAGAGTTGCCCCCCCTAATGCGTAGAGAGAGAGAGCGATGATCATTTAGCTTGCCATGAAGTTTTTGAATAGCCTAGAACTTATATCATTTCAATGCATTAGGCGCAATTTTTTTATATTTCTTTATCTCGACATACATTCAAAGCGTTAATCTCTTATTTAATAACATAAATTAAAACGTAAAATTCTAACCTAGCCTCCAAACATGATAAATATATTAACAATTTTTCATGTTTAAACCACTATAACTATTTACAAATAATTATTATTCCAATTATTAATTAATCCCATATTCATAAGTATCTATAATCATTTATTTATTTTCACGTATATATATTACTTACTCCTACTCCATCTATATATCACTCACAACAGTATTTCAAATTTTTAAATATTTTTATAAAAATATAAAAAAATTAATTAATTATCTACCGATCATTTCCAGACAAATTTACTAAAAATAACGTGTTATTAAGTATATCCTGAATAGTTACAAACACATAATAAATAAAATAAGAATAAAACGCGCGTTAACAAACGCATTATGCCACTTCTGTCATCCGCCTTCAACTCTCACATTCTCTCACCAACCATCACACACACCACGCTCTTCTACCCGTCTCTACTACTCTCTCACTCCTCCCACGTGTCGTCATTCCACAGCTCTAATCATATCCCCCTCCACTTTAACCCCCTCTACATCCATAAGTCCCTACACTTAGCATTCTACACGACCTACTTTTCCTCTCGTACACTCACGACCGAAGCTTTTACATAATCCATTCCTTCTCTCCTTCGTACTGCATTGACTCAACCGCTCCCAACTAATCCCCACTATCATGTCACTCCACTAGCTCTCTTCTCTTCTCATCCTCTCTTTCGACCTTTGCTCATCATACTTACACATTCTAATAAGCACCTTAATCCTGATTCATTAAATCACCTATACTTGTTGCCAGAAGTGCTAGCTACCTGTTATATGCGGCTCTTGAATGTTTTTTATCTGATCTTTAAATCATAAGATGCTACTTTGATATTTATGTACCCAAGAGGTCGCATGACACGCAATAATATTCGCGAACAGCTCCGCTCAATGTACGTCCATAAAGCTGCCGCGAAAACTAGCGCGTATTATTGCGTGCTGGTGTTATTCAGAAGGGGAATAGGGTTTTGTAATGGAATTAGCTTAGTTCAGTAATAGGAGGCGGCAGCAGTCCTCCAACTTAGTTATGTTTTGTAGGTTATTCAGTTATATGCCTAACTCTTGTAATTTTTGATACTGTTTGTTGTTTTGTATATCTCTCTCTTTGCCTTTTTCATGCTATTTTGGGGGCCGCTCTTTAGGTATTACTTATCCATTTGTATTGCCTACGAAAATCGTTTGATTCATTTTATTAGACTCGTCGCCTGAGGCAATTAGAGCAGCAGAATGCAGAGAAGTAGAGCCAAATAAAGCCAGTCTAAGTCCAAAAGTAGTAGCCAGATTGACTTCTCATACATAAATAAAATATAAATCACAGATACTCACTTAGCGCCCATGAAATGAGCATTATTCGGGTGAATATATAAAGAACTTCTATACGAAACTAGATACTGCAACATCGCAATAGCAACGCCAATTGAGACAGAGCCATGCATTGTCATTAGCAATAGCCTCCGTATTCGCGGAATAGTCTGGCCCGCCTTTAAGATACTTTAATTTGGCTATTTTACGCTCCTGCGTCCTAGCCTATAACTAAGCCTGATACTGATGAACGGCCCGCTTTTTATCTTGTCTGATTATTTTGGACTTGCTTAGACTTGTTTATTTTGTGAGTCATCATAGCATCTACGTTCTAATAAGGATTTATTGGAGTATGCAATCGCCATTATGCTTTTTGTCTTTTGTTAGAACTGCCCTACAAATTATGCTGACCCGTATTTAGTTTTATTATGCGGCCTTATTTTACGCCCCTAAACCACAATATATACACAACTGTCCCTAAACCGTGACCCAAAAAGGAACATTATAATCTAATTACAAAGTGCCCTCTGCATTATGAAAGGAGTAAGTAATAATTAAAATCCCATCTTATATCAATCCAATATTTAGCTTCATCTACTGCCCCGTCAAGGTAATTAGAATTAGGATAATGGAGCATCACTTGCAAGTTGCAATGATAATCATCAGGCATCTGCCTAACAAACCCTACTTAGTGGGTATTTAGGTGTTTATCTAAATCATAATAAAGCATTCCTTTCTACTTTTGTTCTTAGTATTTTTATACTTTTTTTTTCAGTCGTTCTTTATTTATTATTATCCAACATTTGTCCTGTATTGTATTAACCAAATACTTACCGGAATATCAAGCCAGCATAACACATTATGAGCAATTAAAATTACGTAGCCGTACGTAATATAGAAACCATTAATTGACGATTCATTTATAACCACAATTCTTACAAATCCGATCAGACAATATGCCGCCGTTTCATTTTCTAAGCATTCAAAATACAAAAATTCATTGATCACGTAACATTCCTATCAATATCTCAACAATCATCAGAACCATAACTTACCTACTCCTAAATAATACTTTCCTCATCGGCACCGTACTTATGCATCCTGAATCTGATATACAGTAGCATGCCTTTAGATTCTAGCAGCGCACGTTAAACGTGATTCACGTATTAATAGAGTGACATTAACATGCATTCTTTAGTACGGTCTTTGCAGTTTAACCTAAGGGACTATAAGAATGATCATTAGGTTTAGCTAAAATGTTGCTTTAGGTTCGTGATCGTCTCGTGCTGGTGTGAGTGCGAACTGGCTCACTGATTGATATAAAGCTGCAGTCGTATACAGATATTATTTAGTGCACGTTTAGCATAGTTAGAGCCGATATAGAAAATTCCATGCTTATTGTGCCTCAAGCCCCGGATCCCCTCGGTCACGGTACCCCCCACCGCGCAGTCTATGTACATACCATTTCAGCTACAAGCTCACTCGGCGGACCTAGACTTGCAGAAACGAACAATTCTATCCGCCTAGCCGCCTCAATCATACATAGTATTACCAAATGGACGCGATCTACAGTCCTAAGAGATCCTATTGTGGGCTTGATCTAGGCTGCTCCCTTCAAATATGTTTTGAAAAATATTATACTAATACCCCTTTGCTATATTACAGATTATTACTGATCAGTTGATTGCCCTAAATCTCCTATAAATAATTGGTACTATATAATAAAACAACTAAACGATAATAGAGCCATATATGTTCACTAATACAACAATTTACATATCGCACCTAACTTATTTCATTGGCATCAATTTATTCCATTATATATCTATGTTTAATGTAAGCTTCATAATGTGCTCCTGTACTCAACATGCCACAATTCACTACTCCCACCATTTGCATAAGTATCAATATTAGCTGAAATCTTATAGACAGATAGATTCTACACTATGAATGTGACCAACTTGATGACAACTTATGCCAGCAAATTATGGCATTGAGATTTAATCTAGTGATGGGACACTGCTGATATGTCACTCTTAACAGTCAGACATCTGAATAGTTACTCTTTCAAAGTTGCTGCTTCAGCCATCTTCCTTTGATAATTCTTCGACATTTCTCGCCTGCAAGTCGCGCTGTAAATACTCTGTTAACAGAAAGCCAGATATCATGTTTATTCAGTTCAATAGGCAGTAATATGGACTAAACAATTATACTTCCATTCTCGATATTTAATATATGAAATTTCATACGTTCAGTAGCCAGAAAGTACTACCTCAATTGAACACTACAGTTTTAGTTAGTGTGTAATCATGATTGTTTAAACTATATTAGCGCTACTAATGTGTTGGCACCCCTTAAAAGCAGTAGCAGTATGGCTATAATTCTTCATAACAATAACTGCCAAGATGATATAAACATTTCTTCGCCACCCAAAAAATAGAACTAAAGCAGATTTTTCCTTTTTGCTCTCCACAAAATAATGCAACTTTTCTGTAACTTTAGCCGTGGTGCACAAGCATAAATTATCATTCGCCTAACTATTTATCCACAAATTGCTACAACGCCACTACAAAAATCGTAACTTTCTTACGCATGTGCGCCCTTTTTAAGGGGTGCACAGTAGTAGCCCTTACCATCTTCAAACTTATAAATACTGACCAGCTTCTAGCCCACCCAGTCCCTCACGATAGGTGTGCCAGTTCATCTTATTATAACTCTTTATACCTACGATATTCGGTGGATTTGCAAGGAGCGCAAGCTAGAGTGCTGCAATAGATATGCTTTATGCTGAGAATTAATGCGACTGGGCGTTATACTGCCAAACTGAGATTGATTTTTATTTTTTGTCTCACACTGCTATCACTAAGATGCTGATAGATTGACTTGACTATGATAAGCCATGTTTCGAAAATTATGAAATAGCAGGAGCCTGAAGAACTTGAACTTATGGTTGTCAGAGATGGCAATATCAGCCATATGATTTACAAAAAAATATGCCCCCTGAACTGTGATTGGCACGGCTGACATCCCGCCCCGGCATTAGGATGTTAAGATACAATATGAAGAATCCCCTGCTATTTTACAATTTTTAATTTGTTTATTTCTCAATTGATTTAGACATAGCCCCCCCCCATTAGTGTCAAGGTACAGTTATGGAAGATTTTCATATTGAATTTGAATGTATACAAAGCGAAATTGTTCTTAAATGTATGCACTATCACTAAAGTTTTGAATGGTTACCTGTTCTTTGTGCTCATTGAAATTGGTTCTCTCATGCGGAATGAATGGAGTGCACCAGGTCAATTTGTTTTGGGTTGTATGACTTGACGTGATTAAAGTTTTTTAAAAGAGGATTTGATCGTGAATTTTGCAAGCGCATGGGTTAAGGGTTATAAGCCATGTGGGCGAATTTTTTCTATAAAAAGGGCTCTTTTTCTAGTAAGTCTCACTCTTGTGCCGTTTGTCACAACTTTTTGAAAAACCGGAAAGTTCGTTTACGGAAATGGGACTTCCTCCAATGGACTTCTATAGAAAGGACTTGTAAATATATATTTATATAATGTTTGGTGCATTTATTTTATAAGTTACTTTGTGAATTTATAAGAGTATTATTCAAATAGACATTATTATCCTTTTAACGCGTAATGAAAAACATTGTAAAAAATAAAATTATAAAGAGAAAAAAAAAACTGATAATGGAGTAGTTTTTTGAAACATCTTGTTGCCTGGTGCAACAAAAAATAAATGCAAATAAAAATAAAATATTCAATCCTTGCAAAAAGAAAAAAAGTTAAAACTCAGTTTATTAATTGTTCATAATATTTATTTTGCGAAGTCAATTAATTGCGCCCCGACTAAACTAAAATTTATGCCCACATTTAATTTAGGGCATGCGAAGAAAAAATATATTTTTAGATGAGAAGAAAATAATAATACTTTTCTATTAGGATTCGATTTATTAAAGCTGGTTCGAATTAATGTTACTGGAATTTTTTGCTACTTATTTTATTACAGGGAAACTGTATAATAAAATAAATAAAAATAAAAATGGTGATTCAGGTATTAAATTGTTTATATATATTTATTAGACACACATCTATATACACATAAGTGTTTATACCATCAAATGATTATTTTGACGCCACTCAGAAGCAAGACATCGGCCACTCTGTTGAATCACTACGTTTAAAAAAGAGGATTAACATTGGGCAACTTTTAATTTATTCTTTCTTAACATTGAGTATGGCGCTCTCTGCAGTAAAGGGCGTCAGTTTTAGAAGCCATCTTTACCTCCTTTCCAGGCAAATGGCACTTCTAGGGCGCGGCTTGGGCTTCCTCAGGAAGGCCATGTTTTAACTCATCCACAAAGAATAGATTGCACTAAATTTTAGAAAGGACTCTTTACATTCCTAGAAAGTGCGGTCTTTGCGTATTAAGAAAGTTCACCCTCTAAAAACAACCGCAACTGTGTTTTTCCGCCTCCTTCACTTTCCAAAGGGTCCAGTCATTCAAAAGTCTATAATGGCAAAACCCTGGGAGGTTTCCACTGAACATTACTGTGCAAAGGCTAGTCTTGCGGAATTCTTATAGATAGTGATACCCGAACGTTCATTGCCGTTACATTATACTCTTCTACAATATTTTAATTTCCCAGTACTCTATTTATTGCCCCTTCTTAGGCTATATTATATTTGCCACCGGGTTTTCGGTTTGGAGGGCCTTCAGCTTTTTCCCTTAGCCAATGGACACTAAGATCCTCATTAAATTAATCGGTCTCCGTGTGGTAGGAATTTTCCGAAGTGTCGGATGGACCCATGTTGTCCGGAAGAATTAGTTTTAGCAAAGTTAGGAGGCATGTGGACAAAGATCCTGTACGCCCTTTGTATGCTTTACTTGTTTTGGGCCCTTTGCTTCGTAAGCTGAAAAAAACAAATCCTTAAAAAGATAATAACTATTTTAAATGTTCTTCTTAAGATAGTTGGATTCAAAACTATTTTTTTGAATCCTCTTTGTTTATCATTTATTTTGTAAGATTTTTTTTTTTCTTTGTTCCTGTTGGTTTGAAATGATTATTATTCTTTTCTTTTCTAGTATTTCTTGGAAGATCTGAGTTCTCCATCCTTTTGCGGCTTTTGTATACAAGAGTATTTCACAGTCACACGAATGTTTTAGCAACGTCTCTCAGTATCGATCAAGATCTATTGGTATGTTTGTTCTCCGTGTTATTGTTTTAATTTCAATTTTGCCTACACTTTTCTCATATGATCCTAATGCAAACAGTTTTCTTTTCTGGTGGAGGAAGTCATCTTCTCTAACGCAATATATTCTATGCGGGTAAATTAGCGAGACTATGCACTCCAAAAAGCTCAACCTTTATTCAAATTGGTGATTAGTACTTTTCTGGGTGTACATATGTAAAATTTGACAGGGAATGATACTAAATTTGACGGAATAATTTGATTGATGCATTTTTGTTTTTGGGAATTAGTGGCACCCCTAATATCTTGGTGGGAAACCAAGCTATCTTCCACTGTTTATGGTATCATGCAATCTTCGGTGTTGAGAAGCTTCTGCATTGTTATTCACACCGGGGGAAGCTGCCTGAGAGCTATATCATTTCCATGTATATTTATCTTGGAGGCTTGTGATTTGCCACTTTTGTTCTTATATCCCTTCATGTAGGTTTGACTGCATTGAAGAGGGAGAGGACTTGGTTTAGTTTACCTTGTCTATTATATATATTTGTTTCTCAGTTGTTGTGGTCAAGAAGAATAGTTTGCCACGTTCTCGTTTCTTTTTTCTTTTTTTTTTGTTTGATTTTTTATTTTTGACATCGATTCAGAGCCTGCCCAAAATTCAGTGCATACGAGCACCACCTAGGTTTTTAGAAGATGCTGTTCACAAACAAATTCTCACTTGATGGCTATGTATGCTTAAAATAAAAAAGGAGAGAAATATCACTTTGCTGTTAGAGCTGCAAAGAAGAAATGGGTAGAAAATGAGTCACACACACAAGTGGCTAGCTCGGCTCCCTAATTATATATCAGTTAATAATATAAGGAAATTTCCCAGAGCTCATAACCCTTTTATGTTAGAGCATAGGTGTCCAAAATCCCCAGTTTGCACAATGTTCTAAACCAAACCAAACCAAACCAAACCAAGGCTTAAGTCCCATCAAATGGGGCGGGCTATATGAATTCTCTTCTCTACGCGGTTTCTATCAAAGGCCATTCATTAGTCAAATTAAGTAGATTCATTCTCTATTTACAAGCATTATCATCGTAATCTAGGCCTACCCAGCCCTTAACACTTCATTCTATCGTCACTACGTGTCACTGCATTCGCACTCTTTTCCTACTGCCTCTATTATCATCCGTTGAATATGGACCAAACCATCTCAACGATTCTCATCTCACTTATCTTCTATTGTGCTACTCCACCTGTTCTTGAAATACACTCATTCATAATCTGGCTGCTAGTTTGCCACACATCCACCTCTAGCATCCTCATCTCAGCAACACTCATCTTATCGACATATTGTATTTCTTTGGTTACCCACACTCCGTCCCATACAACATCGCTGATCGTAATAGCCGTTCTATAGAACTACCTCTTTAGTCTATTTGGGATTCGTTTATCGCACAGTAGTCCAGACGCACTTTCTCCACTTAAGCTATCTTGTCTTAATCTTATGGGCCAATCCGCATCAATCTCCCGGCCATTTGATAATTGACCCTAAATAACGAAAATGTTCACTCTTAGGCAGTTCTTGTGGTTTAATCTTCACTTCTGCTTTACTTTCATTGTTTTATTACTAAATTTATACTCCATGTATCTATCTTAGTCTTATGCTTATTCGGAATCCTTTAGATTCAAGTGTTTCTCCAAATCCTCTAAAACTTTATGTAACTTGATTTCGCTCTATCTCATCCATTAATGCACGTCTCTTGAATATTTCTCATCAACTCATCCAAACTAATGCCAAAAAGATTAAGAACTTAAGCAGATCCTGTGTAATACAATGATAGGAATTCATTTGTCTTTCTAGCAGGCGTCTAATAGTGGTCACCACCCCTTTATGCATATCCCTAATCACATCAATGTAACTTTTGTTAAATTTGATTGTATAGAGAAATAGAGAGAAATGAATTATGTATTATTGATTGATTTATTGAATGTTACGAATATCCTATATATAGAAGCAGTAGGTGGTAGTAGGTGGTTAGTGAGTAGGTGAAGTGGAGTGTCGGGTAGTGGTGTAGTGGTTAGGTTTAGTGAGTGAAGTAGAGGTGATAGTTTTAAAGCCCCCAAACTCAAGGGGATGGAACTAACAACTTGAAGTTGTGAGTGGAAGAGTAAAAAACAAGAAAATACATTAAAAATAAAAAGAGGATAGGAGACAACTGTATGTGTGTCAGGACCTTAGTGAAGACACTGGATGGTGGTCGTCCATACGTGTGAGACATGTATGGTTGGTGCATACGTTGTATAACCGGACCCATGAAGGAGCTAAACCGGGAATCAATGTCGGGACAGTTTAACAGAGTCTTGTCGGCCCGAAGAGCTACACCGGAATCAATGTCTGGGAAGTTTACAGAGTCTTGTCGGACCCTTAAAAAGTCGCACCCTCAAAAGGTGTGCCCAAATCTGTTCAAAAAAGGCGTGCCATTCAAAAGGACACCGTGCCCAATCCATAAAAGGTGGCGTGCCATCAAAAGACGTGCCCAATCCATAAAAAGGCGTGACCAGAATATGGTGCGAGGCACGTGAGGCCTTCTCCCTTGGCTGGGCGCCCGTTTTGTCGTCTGGCGTCAAGTGGGCGCGCGATGCCGCGTGTCTGCCTCTTCATTATGCGTTCTTTATAACCGAAGCGGAGGCTTGAGGCTTGAAAGCATAAGCTAACCAGGTGAGACCTCTTCATCTCTGAGAGAGATTCTACTTGAGAGAGGATACTATG
The DNA here is from genome assembly GCF_004153795.1 of Camellia sinensis. Classification (NCBI taxonomy): domain Eukaryota; kingdom Viridiplantae; phylum Streptophyta; class Magnoliopsida; order Ericales; family Theaceae; genus Camellia; species Camellia sinensis. The sequence goes on from NW_021035983.1 coordinate 21,986, forward strand.
TAACACTCTGTTTTCTTGAGAAGGATTTCTGTAGAGAGATCACTTCTTGTAACACTCTGGTGTCTTCTGTTTTATCTGAGAGAGATTTCTAAGAGAGCGATCGCTGTAACCATCTGTTTTTTGAGAGGAGATTTATGAGAAGACACTCTGAACACTTGTATTCCAGAAAATGGCTTCGTCTTCCGTGGTCTGCTCACTCTCTTTCCAGGACCTTAACGAGTCAACAAGAGAGATAACTTGGTGCGCGGGGCCAAGTGAACGCGCAAACCAAGCGCCCCAGGCGCTTGCTGCGTTGAACTTTCCTATGCGGTCTGTGGGAGCAAAAAAATGCCAGTGCAAACTAAACATGAGCCCAGATCAGTATACATTAAGCATGTGTGGAAACCATGACTGCGGTCACACAAACCTGTCGCACCTGGCTGCCAGATATGACAATCGAGGTGCAGCAATTAATACGCCAACTGGCTCTGCTCCAACGCATAGTATAAGGGATGCGCGAGCAGAGATAAGTGTGCTAAAGGCGGAAAATAAGGAGCTTGAAAGCGGAAAGGCCACCGGTGATGTTCACGTTTGGAGGTCCGCCATATGCTGCCAGTGGAGGAGCAGGTAGTATGTGATTCATGCCCAGTGGAGTGGGAATTACGGAGGCAACACCGGCAAGGCCGCCCAGGAACGGAGCGCAAAGAAGAAGAGACCAGCGGTCAGGTCAGAGAAGGGATTACAAAAAAAAATTCTTTGTTTGTATGTGATGGTGTTTTTTTTTTTTTTTTTTTTTTTTTTTTTTTTTGGTTGTGTGTTGTGCAAAAAAATATAGATAATGAAAAAAAAAAAGATAGAAAATAAAGTGAAAGAAAATAAAAAAAAAAAGGAAGAAAGAATTAAAAAAAGGAAGAAAAGAATAAGAATATATTTGAAAGAGATTAAAATGGTTGGAGAAAATAAATAAAAAATAACGAAGTGGGAATTCAAACGGAGGAGAGACAAGCCCACATTATTTTTTTTTTTTTTTTTTTTTAATAATAATAATAATAATAATAATAGATGAATGGAAAGCATGTGCGCTGGAGTGTGTCGTGTTCTTGTCAAAAATGGAGTAAAAGAAATATAAAAAAAAAAGAAAAGAAAGTTGAGTGTATAATAAAATAAAAGGGGTAGTGGGAATGAGTTGGTGAAATTGCTACTTGAGGCTGATGCAGCCATTGTGATGCTTCCAGACAAGTTTGGCAACACAGGGGGTAGTGGGAATAAAAAAAAAAGAAAAGAAAGTTGAGTGTATAATAAAATAAAAGGGGTAGTGGGAATGAGTTGGTGAAATTGCTACTTGAGGCTGATGCAGCCATTGTGATGCTTCCAGACAAGTTTGGCAACACAGGGGGTAGTGGGAATAAAAAAAAAGAAAAGAAAGTTGAGTGTATAATAAAATAAAAGGGGTAGTGGGAATGAGTTGGTGAAATTGCTACTTGAGGCTGATGCAGCCATTGTGATGCTTCCAGACAAGTTTGGCAACACAGGGGGTAGTGGGAATAAAAAAAAAGAAAAGAAAGTTGAGTGTATAATAAAATAAAAGGGGTAGTGGGAATGAGTTGGTGAAATTGCTACTTGAGGCTGATGCAGCCATTGTGATGCTTCCAGACAAGTTTGGCAACACAGGGGGTAGTGGGAATAAAAAAAAAGAAAAGAAAGTTGAGTGTATAATAAAATAAAAGGGGTAGTGGGAATGAGTTGGTGAAATTGCTACTTGAGGCTGATGCAGCCATTGTGATGCTTCCAGACAAGTTTGGCAACACAGGGGGTAGTGGGAATAAAAAAAAAGAAAAGAAAGTTGAGTGTATAATAAAATAAAAGGGGTAGTGGGAATGAGTTGGTGAAATTGCTACTTGAGGCTGATGCAGCCATTGTGATGCTTCCAGACAAGTTTGGCAACACAGGGGGTAGTGGGAATAAAAAAAAAGAAAAGAAAGTTGAGTGTATAATAAAATAAAAGGGGTAGTGGGAATGAGTTGGTGAAATTGCTACTTGAGGCTGATGCAGCCATTGTGATGCTTCCAGACAAGTTTGGCAACACAGGGGGTAGTGGGAATAAAAAAAAAGAAAAGAAAGTTGAGTGTATAATAAAATAAAAGGGGTAGTGGGAATGAGTTGGTGAAATTGCTACTTGAGGCTGATGCAGCCATTGTGATGCTTCCAGACAAGTTTGGCAACACAGGGGGTAGTGGGAATAAAAAAAAAGAAAAGAAAGTTGAGTGTATAATAAAATAAAAGGGGTAGTGGGAATGAGTTGGTGAAATTGCTACTTGAGGCTGATGCAGCCATTGTGATGCTTCCAGACAAGTTTGGCAACACAGGGGGTAGTGGGAATAAAAAAAAAGAAAAGAAAGTTGAGTGTATAATAAAATAAAAGGGGTAGTGGGAATGAGTTGTTGACAATAAAATACTCTTCCTCCACTTATCTGGCATGTTCCTAGTCAACAAAATTTTGCTAAACAATCTAGTCAACCAAGCAACTCCTTTTTTATCCAAACACTTTCAAGCTTCAATAGGGACATCATTAGGTCCTAAAACCTTATTTGATTTCATCTTCTTAAGTGCAATCTTCACTTTAAAGTTCCTAATCCTGCGATAGAACCTATAGTCTTAGTTTATCGTATTACTAGCTATTTCTTTCTCTATTGACATACCTCCATGTTCCTTATTTAATAGTTTCTCAAAATAGTTCTTCTATCTCTCCTTAACCTCTTCATCTTTCACCAATTCCTTAGAGTCATAACTCTTGATGCACTTAACATGATTAAAATCTCTTATTTTCCTCTCTCGTATCTTAGCAAGTTTGTATACCCTCTTCTCTCCCTCCTTACTATCTAGTTTAGTGTATAGGTCATCATAAGCTTTCAACTTAGCATCTCTCACCATTTTCTTGACCTCCTTATTTGCCAATCTATAGCTCTTGAGGTTTTCCTCAGTTCTATCCTTCTGTTACTTTTTAAAGCACTCTTTTTTTTGCTTTAACGACCACTTGAACCTCTTCCCTCCACCACCAAGTTTCCCTAGAGCTGGGTCTCGTTCCTTTCGACTCTCCAAGTACTTCCCTTGAAATTCTCCTCATACAATTGGCCATCGAGTTTCACATAGTGTTAGCATTATCTTCCAAGTCCCAAGCACCTTCCTTATCTATTTTATTCTTAAATATTTCTAGTTTATCCCCTTTGAGGTCCCACCATCTCATCCTACGACGCCCAGCATCTTTCATACCTTGGTATTGCACTTTAAAACATAAATTTAGTATCAAAATCCTATGTTGAGAGGCCAGGCTCTCTCCAGGAATCACCTTACAATCACTGTATTTTAGGCGGTCCACTTTTCTTGCTAAAAAGTAATCTATTTGGCTCTTAACTGACCCACTCTTAAGGTTATCAAATGCTCATCCCTCTTCTTATACATAGTGTAAAAAATAAATTGCTAGAGATAGAATATTGTATTATTGATTTATATGTTGATATATATGTTGATATATTTATTACAATGATTCATGATTCCTATATATAGAAGAGGGTGAGTGTGTAGTAGGTAAGGAGTAGGTGAAGTGGAGGTGGTAGTGGTGTAGTGGGTTAGGTTTAGTGGAGTAGGTTTAAGTGGGTGAAGTAGGTGATAGGTTTTAACATATTGGCCACCACCAGGTCAAAAGCTAACGCAAAATCTAAGATACTCTCTCCAGCCTCATTTCTATCACCAAAACCGTATCCACCATGCACCCTTTCATAGCCTAGTTTATCTATGCCGACATGGCTTTTGAAATCACCATCTATAACTAGGCTCTCTCCTACGGGTATCTCCTGTAAGATCTCATCCATTCGCTCCCAAAAATCCCTTAGTCTGATCATCTAATCCTACTTGAGGGGCGTATGCACTAATAACGTTCGCTATATTTCCTTCAATAACTAGTTTAACTAACATAATCATATCCCCTTTCCTAATAACTGCCACTACATTTTCCATAAGACCCTTGGCAATTATGATTCCTACCCCATTCCTGCGTCTATCCTTGCCAATATGATACAGTTTAAAACCAGTGTCCTCAATTTCCCTAACTTTCTCACCCATTCACTTAGTTTCTTGTACACATGATATACTAACTCTCCTCCTAATCATAACATCTATCAATTCCATCGTTTTACCAACAGGGGAGGGAAGGAATCCCCGTTTTCCCCCCTCCAAACGTGAACGCCCGTGCGCCCTGCCTCTGGTTTTTCGAAAAAAGTGAGCAAGGGCCACCGCATCGACCACCTGGAATGCGGTGAAAATGGCAAATGTTGCCCTGCTGTTTCTGGATGAGCGTGGGGTAAAGAAGTTACTGTCCAAGAACTATAAGTTTAGGGTAAAACCACTTGAAATATAGAACTTTAACTGGTAAAAC
>NW_021035984.1:0-11844 GCF_004153795.1 Camellia sinensis
CAAGGTTTCTTCCCATGAATTCTCCTGGGGCCTTTGTTGGTGTTCCGAAATAGGATTGATTCCGAACTTGATCCAGGACTTTGTGAATTGGGATTCGGAACACAGTTGTCACTACTTGTGTTGCCCTCTGTGCTATCTCCTGTTTGCTGGATCCGTTGTTATCTCGGCCTCACTTCGGCGAGCCGTTTCCCTTTTCTTGCTTTACCTCCTTGGTTCCCGATGTATCTTCTTCGGCTCTGGCGTACTTCTCGATCCTCACCATGAGCTCTTCCATGCTTTTTGGCAATGTCTTTGCCAAAGATTTTCGTAGAGGTCATTCTTGAAAGATACGACCGCCATCTCTTGATTACATTCTGGTATTTGGTTGAACACCTCATAGTACCGTTTTGTATAGGCCATGAGGCCTTCTTCCTTGCTGATCTTCAGAGCCATCAATGCATCCACCCTTAATGGCTGCAGCTTGTTTGTCACGAACCTGGCCACAAACATCTCGGCCAGGCCTTCCCAAGTCTTCATGCTTCCCTTTGGTAATTTGTGGAACCAATCTGATGCAATCTTCCCGAAGGATGAGGGGAACACTTTGCAGAGCAACGGCTCGTTCCCACTATACAACGCCATTGAGTTCAAGTATAATCCAACGTGGAAGCTGGGGTCTGACTTACCATCGTATATTTGGAACCTTGGCATACTGAATCTCTTTGGAGCCTCAAATTTGTCTAGCTCCACCAAGAATGGTGTTCTCGGCTTTTCAGGGGAAGTTACCTCGTCATCGACATTCTGCTGCTTCTTCTTGAGGTAATCTCTTAAGTCCTCCTTTGTCCGCCCAGGAGCTCGGTTATCTCCTGCTTTTAGTCTTTTTGGTGCACTACTTTCAGTTTCGTGGTGAGTCCTCTTCGATCCTTCTTCATAAGTTGTGTCGAAGCACAGCGCCTGCTCCTGAACATTCCAATGTCCTTTGGGGTCTGCCTCCTTTGTGCGATGCATCCTCCGTGATTCTTCTCTTCTTGATTCTCTTCGTCTGACCTCCCTGGAAGGTCGGTGAAAGTATCTTTCGCTCCCGTTGTGCTGGGGGGCTACGGGGATTGTCTTTTTCCCTCCTTTTTGGGTATTGGCCGCTAGAATCGGCGTGTCCTACAGCGGGTATGGTGGCAGCATGACATTGTTTTGCATCATGAAATTGACGACCAATTACAGGTCTGCCAATTTGTTTGCCATCTCCTTTACCTCTTCATCCCTCCGCAGGCATCTATCTTTCTATACTTTGAGGTTATCCTCATTGTAGTACCCACTTCGATCTGGCTTTTTTGGTACGTCGCCATCCTGGCCGACGTCTTTCTTGCTGTGATTCTGGTCACGAGTTTCTGTGTCGCGGTTGTCTCCTTCGACGTCAAGGTCGATAGGTCTGCCACTCCTAGCGGGAGTGTCGTCCCCAATCTTTTCCTTCTGTCCGTCACCGGCCATCTATTCTTCTTTCTTTCCCACAGACGGCGCCAAATTATGTAAGTGATTTTTCGATCACACTGCCCAACTCAGTAATCAGTTGGAGAGTACTGGTAGAATAGATGACACCTAGCTGATCTGTAACAGAAAGAGAAGATTTCGCTGGTGGTTCGTCTACCCGGGGGTACTCCAACGATCAAGTCAATATATCTCTCAAAGATAATCAATAGTGCTAAACTCACTATTCAGAATATAAATTGCGTACCTTAGACCCATGGGGGTGCCTCTCTTTTATAATTAACTCAATCCTTGTCCCACTAGAAGTCTAGCTTCAATGGACTCTTACTCAGTGCTTATCCTGGATTCTTCAAGAGATAAAGATAAACTTCCTAAGAGTTTTATCCTTATCCATGCCAAAGTTCTTCATCATTCTAGGACTCTTGTCCCCTATCCGCTTATCTAGGATTCCGATATCTTCGGAGATAACCTCGGCCTTGCCGAGATAACCTCGACGTCATAACCTGGACACGTGGCACCTCGGCTGACACGTCGGCGTCACCTTGGCCACGTGTTGGGACTCAGAAAATATATCCCCACACTTCTCAAATAACTTCTTAGAAGTCTAAACAAATTTATCAAATATTTTATACAATAATTATATGAATAGAACTGATACTATATGAGACTCACACACCATATGACTATTATGTAGACATTTTGATTTTGATATTTTTTTTTTTTTTTTGAGTATTTAACATCTATCTATATATTATATAAGGAAAATTGACTTTTTAGTGAAAAGTCTTCTAGGGGTTCCAAATCCTCATTCTAATTTTCTTGATTTTCTTAATTTTAAACAATTAAGAAAATCTCCATTGACTAACTTTTATTTGATAATCTCATATCAGAAAAAGAAGGAAAAGAAATGAGTTGTTTTACTCATATAAAGTAAATTTTATACTCTCATCCCATTTAGTGAGGAACTTTGTGAGAGATCAATATCTTATATTAATTTTCTTGATTTTCTTAATTTTAAACAATTAAGAAAATCTCTATTAACTAACTTTTATTTGATAATCCCATAATAGGAAAATAGGGGGAAAAATGAGTTGTTTTACTCATACAAAGTGAATCTTATACACACATCCCATTTAATATTGTAGTATTGTGTATATTTCAATTCAATATAATTTAAATTTTAAAAGTTTTAATTAATTAATTATGAATTAGCCGATTAGGCTAAATCATTTTTGATTTGATTGATTCATTGGTTTAACCTTGATTTGAGTGATTTTATATTTTTATTTGATAAACCCACATCGGGAAAAAGAAAGAAAAAAAAATGAGTTGTTTTACTCATATAAAGTGAATCTTATATTCCTATCCCATTTAATATTGTAGTATTGTGCATGTTTCAATTCAATATAATTTAAATTTTAAAAGTTTTAATTAATTAATTATGAGATAATTATAATTAATTAATTAATAAAAATGATAATTTTAAAATAATTAATTACTAAAGTTTTAACTAATTAATTATGAGATAATCATTATAATTGCAATGTTGTGCATATTTCAATTTAATATTTTCAATGTCACTCTTACTATTCCTTAATACAAAAATTATGAGATAATTATGATAATTTTAAATTTGTATTTAAAACTTATAAATTATGAGATAGATTATTATAATTTTAAATTTATATTGTGGCGATTTTAAATTTAAATTAATAGATTAATTTTCATATTTAGTGATAGTTTAAATTTTAATAAAATAAAATTTAAAATTGTTAATTAATTAATTAATTAATTTTTGTGTAAGCTGGTTAGTCTTTTGACCTAACTGATTAAGCTGAACCGTTTTTTTGTTTGAATGATTTGTTGGTTTAACTATGATTTTAGTGAGTTTACATGTTACGGTGATTCTTTTTTACTCATTAAGTTTTTAAATTGTTTTTAATTATTTCCCTTTCAAAAGCTAATATGATAATTTTTTAAAATTCATACATTTTTATTCTAAAATACTGAAGTATTAGAACTATGTCATTTTTTTATAACAAAGCATAATTTTAATTATCAATTACCAATACAACAATTTTGATCTGTCTATACTATATATTATAGTAAAGAAATATTTGAAACAAAACCCTTAAATTTATATATAAAATTTTATTTACGTGAGATAAAATATTAAAAAAAATTAAATATAATTATCGTATTTTTAACAAATAGTATATTATTGTATCCCATTCATAGCACAAGCGATATACTAGTGTTATATAATATATATGTAGAGAGAGAGAAAACGAAGATGTCAATGTGTATGAAGCAACAAAATTTGATAAGTACATTAAGTAGTATCGACTGTTATGAGAGAAAAAAAAAATAATTGACAAAACTTTTAAATGTAAATCATTTTATGCTTGATGATATAAAGAACTTTATTTGAAAAGTATTTTACTTACTTTTTGATTAATCAAATTGACATGGATAGGCCCACAAGGCATACGGCCCACAGTAAACCACCCCAAACCCATCGCTTGGGACCAATAGCATAACCCGGTTGGCAAAGCCCAGGACAGCTGGAGGCCATCTAGACATGAAGGGCCAATGGCATTTGGGCACATGGCAGGTGGGACACGGGCCACATCAGCAGACAAAGATCTGCAGAGTTATTATCACAACACATCACCATTAATGCATCCCATCACAGCATTTATTACGACAACACCCCCCGCGGCCGGAACAGAGCCTCCATCACCCTGAACAAGGTAAGCTACGGCACAGGCTTTCGGCGAAGGAAAGCACGTCACAAGAGACAGGAAAAATGATAACTAAAGAATATAAGCAAGGATAGGAGGACAAGAATAAGGTTAAGCTATCTCTCTCTCTCGATCTCTCTCTACACAGTTTTTCTCCTACTCTACTAATTCTCACACTGGAGGGTTCACTGGGGGACTACCCCGTTCCCCTCTGGGCTTGCATGCAGGTCACTTGACGGAGTCATCACCCTGAGCCAGAGTCTGAAGAGCCTGGACCGGTCCGACCCATCCACCCGGGAAGCAGAAACTTATAACCTCATAAAAAGGTGAAATTAATCTGTTCGTATATAGCAGCTTTCATACATATTAGTTGTAACAACAACCAATGTCTTGAAAAAAATACGATACTTGACATTTCTAAACATGAGTTTTTTCTTCTACAGGAAATGCTAGCATTCACTTTATTCATTTATTGGACAAAATCTGTTTCTGCATTCCATAGTTGTAAGACTTTGAGCAAAGCATCATTGAAATTGATTCTACAGCAAGCCAATTTTTTTTTTTTTTTTTTGACATCCTTGCTGGAGATCATAATCCAATATTACATCTCTAACATAGACAAAATAGGTTTCAGCAACTATGTGCGCCACTTGGAATAAAAAAGGTGAAATTAATCTGTTCGTATATAGCAGCTTTCATACATATTAGTTGTAACAACAACCAATGTCTTGAAAAAAATACGATACTCGACATTTCTAAACATGGATTTTTTTTTTCTAGGACAAGAAACATAAGCATTGACTTTATTCTTTTATTGGATAAAAATCTATTTCTGCATTCCATAGCTGTAGTAGTGAAATTGCACAAAGAGGTGTAGCGAAAGTCTTCCTGCAGGATTGAAACTCTTGAGATACACACAGCGTTGTTGGACGAGATCTCGGCTCAGAGTGTAAGCATGCAATTGCCATTCTAGCAACTAGAACAATGTTTCCCACAAGCATTAGATTAGTTGGAAGCGGGAGGCGTTGGTCTAAGACATCAGTTAGCATTATGTTTTGAGCAGATTGTGATGCCAATGATGAGAGTAGTTCTCCCGGATGCCTTCCCATGATTGTTTCCAATGCCCCAGTATAATAGCCAAACACCCCACTATAATGACCGACCCCCACGAACCGACCGGCCGACTCCGACCAGACCACCCGGTCGGTTTGAGCGATACACACCTCTTAACTCCCCCATGGAGCACGTCTTCAATCAAATCCAGCGGGACTACCCCCTCAAATGGCCCCTACCGTCCCGAAACCCTTCCACCCGGAAAGATCAGTCCAAATACTGCCGCTTCCACCAAGACCATGGCCATACCACCGACGAGTGCATTAACCTCAAAGACCAAATCGAGACCTTCATCCGCCAGGGCCGCCTCAGCCGATTCACAGACCCCCGTCCCCCACAGAGACAAAGAACTGACCACCCCAGGAACAATTGCCGACGCACACCGCCCCGCAATCAAGCCCCACCAAACGAAGGCCACGATCGCCCCCCACCACAGCCTCGGCCTCCGGGCAATCCCCCTCCACCAGTCGGAGAAATCAGAGTCATTTCGGGGGGCCTTGCTTGCGGGGGGCCATCCCGCTCGGCTCAGAAGGCAGAACTCAGAAAAATCAGGCAAGGCTCAGACAAAGCAGTGGCGACGGTGGACCGACCTCCCAAACAGTCAAAACAATGGATCGAACCCATCACCTTCACCGACACCGACTGTGCAGGAGTCCGTTACCCACATGATGACCCCCTTGTCATTTCCGCCATCCTCTCCAACTACAAAATCAGACGAGTCCTCATAGACAACGGCAGCTCTTCAAACATTATCTTCCTCAATTGCTTCCGCCAGCTCACGATTGGGGAAGAAAGCTTGTCTCCTCTCCAAACCCCTCTGGTCGGTTTCACCGGCGACCGTGTGACCTCCATCGGCTCCATCGATCTACCTATCACCATTGGCGAACACCCGAGGCAGACCACTAAGCTGCTCACCTTCCTCGTGGTCGACTGCCCCTCCGCTTACAACATCATCCTTGGCCGCACAGCCCTAAATACCTTCCAAGCCATCACTTCCACATACCATCTGGCCATGAAATTTTCCACCGACCTCGGCGTCGGAACCGTCAAAGGCGAACAAACCACAGCCAGGGAGTGTTATGTCGCCTCACTCAAAGAAGTCAAGCTAAAAGAGGCCATGATCATCGAAGGGCTTGACGTCCGAGACGAAGATGAGCTGGTCAGAGGTGAACCTGTAGAGGAACTTATTGAAGTTAACATTGATCCCACCAACCCAATCAAAACCGCCAAGGTTGGCAGCCAATTGCCTTCCCAAGTCAAGGCCGACCTTACTGCTCTCCTAACCGAGCACAGAGATGTATTCGCCTGGACCCATTCTGACATGCCAGGCATCGAACCCTCCTTCATAACCCACCGCCAGCATCGAACCCCACTTTCGACCCCACCGCCAGAAGCAACGCATTTTCTATCCGGAGCGCAACACTCTTATAGCTGCAGAAGTTGACAAGCTCCTCGAGGCCCAATTCATCAAAAATGTGGACTACCCTAGACGGTTATCAAACGTGGTCCTAGTCCGCAAGAACAATGACAAATGGCGACTCTGTGTCGATTACTCTGACCTAAACTGAGCTTGCCCCAAAGACAGCTATCCTCTTCCCTGCATAGATCTGCTGGTCGACGCCACCGCCGGTCATCAAATGCTCAGCTTCATGGATGCCTTCTCTGGGTACAACCAAATCCTAATGCACACATCCGACCAGGAGCACACATCATTTATTACCGACCGAGGTACCTACCATTACCGGGTAATGCCGTTCGGATTGAAGAATGCTGGGGCCACTTATCAGCGGCTGGTTAACACCAGACCGCCTGGTGAAGATTTGATGAGGGACTCTGCGCGCGGGCATCTGGTTATAGTAGGCCGACCTGGCTGAGGGGTATGCTCCGCCCAAATGGGAGGTTAACCACCCTGGCGGGGGCTCTTCTCAGGAAGACTGGGGCCGCCAAGGTTTGAAGCTGAGGAAGGCCAGGGAACCCAGTTGGCCAAATTAGGTCACCAAGGACAGGCCGACTGGGAGACTACCTATGCCGATCTGCCAGCAGTTAAGTTGGGAACTGGAGGACACACGCCGTAAGGTTGTGTCGCTGGAGTTCCAACTGGCTGGTGAACAGAAAAAGTTGGAAGAGTCTGAGAGGGCCGCGCACGGTTGGCAGGTCTGCAGCGGCACGAAGAGGCTATGACCAGCAATGAAGAGCTGGTCAGGCAGAAGGTATGAAGCGGACTCCAGAATTGGAGGACCCGGTTGAAGGAGCTGGGGGAGAGCGCCGCCACGAGCAGAGGAGGACCAAGGGGGAGGCTTCTGGAGGGATGGGAGATGGAAGAAGTGCGAAAGATGGCGGGCGTGAAGCTGGAGAGTCTGAGGAAGGGATGGAAGAGGAGAGGGCGACGGCGGCTGCTGAAAAGGGTGGCCCTGCAAAGGGAGCTGGACGGGAGAGGGCGAGGCGGCGTCTGAAAAGGCGCCTACCCTGATCTATGGTCGCAGCAGTGGAGCAGTATAAAGGGTCCCCCGAATTCCAGATGGTGGTGGATGCTGCCGTTGCCAGGAGTCTGGCTGGTCAAGAGCCTGGGGGGTGGCCCATCAAGGAAGACTGCTAGAGGTAGACGGAATCAGAGGTGATTGAAAGCTTCCAGCAGTCCGACTTCTATAAGCACGAAATGGCCGAGTTCTGGGACAGCGGTTGGAAAATGTTTAGGCGTAGAGCTGAGGAGCTGTTCCCAAACTTGGACCTGAGTAGTGTGACAATAGGCAAGGATGATTGGCCCAGACCCCCCTGGACGAAGGCGTTGAAGAAGGGGATCTAGCATCCAGCGAGGAAGAGTAGCCAAGGGGAAGAAGAGCTGGGCGTGCTCGTGTGTTTTTTTTTTTTTTTTTATTATTTTTTTTGAACTTTTTGTTATACATTGTAAATCTATGAGTGAATGAATAAATGAATGAATAGTTTGGTTATGATGAATTTGTGTACAAATGTTATTTTGTGTATTGTTGGCAGCTGACTGTGTGGGCCTGTAGTGGCCAAATGAATGAAGTCTTGTTATAACAGTTGGATAAAATTGTGCAGTAAAAATTTTGTGCAGTAAGAGTCCACAAATGAGGATAAAAGGGTAGGTTGCAGATTGTAACTAGACAGTTAAAGTGTAAATGAAAGTAAGTGTGAAAAATGTAACTAAGTGTTATGAGGAGGTTTCAAAATGTAAGAGTGAGAGTAAGGTAAAACATGAAAGTGAGAGTAAGTGTTATGAGGAAGTTTCGAAATGTGACCAGTGTGGAAAATGTAGTCTTGTTTGGCTTTGGAGTGCTCGGTCTAGCCAAGGCTCTGAGTGCTCAGTCTGGCTGAGGCTTTGAAGTGGCTCAGTCTGGCTGAGTGCTTTGATGCTCAGTCTGGCGAGCTTTTGAAGTGCTCGGTCTGGCTGAGGCTTTGAGTGCTCAGTCTGGCTGAGGCTTTTGAAGTGCTCGGTCTGGCCGAGGCTTTTGAGTGCTCAGTCTGGCCGAGGCTTTGAAGTGCTCAGTCTGGCTGAGGCTTTGAAGTGCTCGGTCTGGCCGAGGCTTTGAGTGCTCAGTCTGGCTGAGGCTTGAAGTGCTCGGTCTGGCCGAGGCTTTGAAGTGCTTGGTCTGACTGAGGCTTTGAAGTGCTCGGTCTGGCCGAGGCTTTGAAGTGCTCAGTCTGGCTAAGGCTTTGAAGTGCTTGGTCTGGCCGAGGCTTTGAAGTGCTCAGTCTGGCTGAGGCTTTGAAGTGCTCGGTCTGGCCGAGGCCTTGAAGTGCTCAGTCGGTTAAGGCTTTGAAGTGCTCGGTCTGGCCGAGGCTTTGAAGTGGCTCAGTCTAGCTGAGACTTTGAAAGTGCTCGGTCTGCCGAGGCCTGAAGTGCTCAGTCTGGCTGAGGCTTTGAAGTTTTGAATTGCGTCGGTGACAATGTTATGGATCGTCATACAAACATTTGAATTATGAAAGCGTAGATCTTGCAATCGGAATTTGCGTTATATATATAAAAAGAAAAAGGGGAATACAACAATATTGGTAATAAAAAAGTATGAACTTATTGATAGTAACGCGTTCAAATGTTCTGCATTCCAGGGATGGGGCAGGTCTCGGCCTTCCATGTCTTGGAGTCGTAAGTGCCTGGTCGTGGTCGGGCTTTGACAACGTAGACCCTCCCATTTGGCTGCCAGTTTGCCCTCGGCTGATTCTTTGTGGCGAGAGTCACTTCTCGTAAGACAAGATTCCCCACAGAGAACTCTTGAGGTGGACTCGGCGGTGTAGTGTGTTCTCATTTCTGCTGGTAGAAAGCCAACTGACAGCAGCGGTTTCTCTGAGTTCTTCGACTAGATCGAGGTCTGTTCGATGGAGGTCTTCGGCTGAGGCCAGATCCGGATGTAAAACCCTAGGAAGTGGGCAGGCCGACCTCTACCGGGATAACTGCCTCAGCGCAATATGTTAAGCGAAAAGGGGTTTCGCCGGTGGGAGTGCGAGCAGTTGGTTCGGTAAGCCCAGAGTACATTTTGGCAGTTCCTCAGCCCAAAGGCCTTTAGGCAGCTTGGAGCTTGGTTTGATGATTTTTAGAAGGGAACGGTTGGTGACCTCAACTGGCCGTTGCTTGGGGTGACCGGGGGAGGAGAAGCACGGTTTGGATCTGGAGATCTGCACAAAATTTTCTGTACCCAAATGATCGATTGCCAGATAAACCTGGTAGTGTTCCGCTCAGGTGATTGTGGCAAGGGGTTCAGCCTCGACCCACTTTGTGAAGTAATCAATGGCAACGATCACGAATTTGGTCTGACCTCGACCGATGGGAAGCGGACCGACCAGGTCAATCCCCCATTTGGCAACGGATAAGGACGCCAGAGTGTGATTAACTCTGTAGGAGGAGCATGAGGGATATTGGCAAAGTGTTGACATTTGTCGCATTTGAGCACGAAGTCAGTCGCATCCTGATTGAGTGTTTGCCAAAAATACCCAGTACGGAGTACCTTCTGGGCAAGGGACCTGCCTCCTGAGTGGTTGCCACAAATCCCCTCATGGATCTCCTGCATTACGTAAGTTGCTTGCGCTAGATTGAGGCACCGTAGATATGGCCGGGAGAAACCGCGTTTTTTACAATATATCGTCGACAATGACGTAATTGGACGCTCGGGATCGGACTTTGGAAGCCTGCCTGCTGATCAATCTGGGAGTGCCTCTGTGGTCAAGAATAGGAGGATGTCGGATGCCCATGGATAGGTTCATTGTGAATGTATTGTATAGCTTGTAGATTGGGTGAAACGGCCGGTGGTGTAGATATTCTACGCGGACATCATGGCTGAGAAGTAGGATGGTCAGCGGAAGCCAACTGAGCCATCTCGTCTGCTTTGGAGTTTTCTGCCCGAGGAATATGCCTGATGTGGAAGTATTGAAGAGGCGAGACAAGGGGGAGTGCCAGATCTCTGTAAGCTCGCATCGTATCGTCCTGGCGTCAAAGTCCCCCGTCATTTGACCGACGACGAGTTTGGAGTCCTGCTATAATGCCTCGTACTCGGCTTCATTGTTGCTTGCTTCGAACAGGAAACGGAGGGCACATTTGAAGTGGCCGCCCTCAGGAGAGGTGAGGATGAGGCCGGCACCGCTTCCTTCTCTTCGGGACGACCCATCAACATTGAGAGTCCAAGAATGAGGATCTTCTGCTTCTGTTGGAGTTGGTAAGGGCGGGGGTTTGGTGGTCGGGGTCGGCTTAGTGAACTCCATGATGAAATCGGCTATAGCTTGCCCTTTGATGCTGTCCGAGGGCGTGTAAGAGAATGTCAAAACTGGCTGAGTTCTACTGACCACTGCATCAGTCTACCTGAGAGTTCTGGTTGTTGCATGACCTTCTTCAGGGGCTGGTCGGTGAGGACCACTATGGAGTGGGCTTGGAAGTATGGGCGGAGTCGTCTAGAGGCAATGACCAAGGCCAGGGATAGTTTTTCCAGCAAGGGGTAGTTCTGCTCCGCGCCCCTGAGAGCTCGGCTAATGTAATAGACCGGTCGTTGGACTGAGCCGTCTTCTCGAAGGAGAGCTGCACTGACTACGGTTCCTGATACTGCTAGGTAGAGAAAGAGGGGCTCGCCCATGATTGCTTGGGAGAGAAAGGGGGGGTTGGCCATGCATTGTTTTAACTGTTGGAAAGCCTCTTCGGATTCAGCTGCCCATTCAAACGTCTGCCGAAGAACTTTGAAGAAGGGCAAGCACTTATCTGTCGCGCGGGAGATGAAGCGGTTTAAGGGCCGCCACTCGGCCGGTGAGCCTCTGAACTTCTTTGACCGTCCGAGGTGACTGCATCTCAACCAAGGCTTTGATCTTCTCAGGGTTAGCTTCGATGCCGCGTTGGCTGACCATAAAGCCCAAAAATTTGCAGATCCTACGCCGAAGGCGCACTTCTCTGGGTTGAGCTTCATCTGGTACTTGCGCAAGGTGGCGAAGGTTTCTCGTAAATCAGTAAGGTGATCGGAGGAGTATTTGCTTTTTGACTAGCAGTCGTCGACGTAGACTTCCAATATTCGGCTATTTGGTGATGGAAAAC